>PVIC010019760.1:0-30234 GCA_004025085.1 Thryonomys swinderianus | reverse complement strand
TTAACAAAAACCATCCTTACAACGCAGGACAATTTTTTATCTTTAAGTAGGGCCTAGGACACTTAGCCACTAATTAGGTATTACATGAAAGAGCTGTATCCCCAGCTTATGCCATGAATTCATAGGGAATAGGTTCCAACAACTCCGGCTCCTTCCCATTGGTTCTCACAAAGTGTGCTTCTCTGGGCGGGGCAGGCTGTTTAGAAAAAAAAGTCATTATGTAAACATACTTAAAAAAATTCAATACTTTATTTTTCAAGATAATGAAATTCATACTCAATTCTTAAGCATCTTAAAAAAAATTAGTGAGCAAATTTTAGAAATCTACCCAAGATTAATACCAATAAACCCTACTAAGTCAAGGTCTCACCTGGCGCTTCAGCTGAACCCAGGTACCTTTCTCTTTGGCTTCCTTCTTTTTTTGATCATTTTCCTTGACACGTTTCAGGAAGCTATCTCGACTCTTTGAGTGTTTAATATGCTCAATACGCACATTAATCCTCTTGGCAAGTATCTTACCCCTGGAGAGCAGAAATATTTTTAACAAATCCTTCAAGAAAAATTAAATGAAAATACAGAAAACTGTTTGACAGTTCAATGCAATAAATCATCAATCTTTTACTCATGATAGGCTGATTTCATCCATCATTAATCCTGTTTCATGAAGCTCTGGATATCCTTGTATCAAAGGCACTCTTCTGATGAAATGAGAGCCTCTGAACCCTAGTAATTTAACCAAAACCAGGTTACCACTAAAATAATTTCTTCATGCTATAAAAACAAGAACTGCTTAATACCTAAGACTTTATAGCACATCTACTTTAATCTGTTTCCTCTGACAGGTTACAAGACAAACATTCAGTCTGCCTGAGTTTTAAAAGGATATTTCCTTTTCCCCATTTGAATGACCAATACAGACATTAAGTCCAATTGGTAAAGTGAAAGGGGGTGTATGAAGGAACACTACTTAGCCATAATGAACCAAGATACTACTTACTTAACTTGCTTGTTTACAACAATGCCAACTGCATGTTGGGTAACATTGTAGACTCTTCCAGTTTTGCCATGGTAACATTTGTGTGGCGTTCCTTTTTGAACAGTACCCATTCCCTGGTTAAGAACAGACAGTGTTATTCCAGCATTCCCTCTTCCTTTTACCATTTATTAGCATGACTAACATTAAGATTTCCTTCAAATGTAACTCAAGAGCTTTCAGAGCCGGTGAAATATCTTTTTCATACTGCTTTAATCAATCACAAAGAGTCATCATTAAGCTCTGGAGTGATAGAATACAATTAAACATTAGTCACAAAAGACCACAACTTGGGCCGGAGATTTACCTCAATAGTTCCAGGGCCTGCCTCACAAGCACTAGGTCCTGGGTTGATCCCTGGTAACCACATACAATGCTGGGCATGGTGACTCATGCCCACCAGCAATCAATACCACACACCACAGTGCCGGGTGTCGTGGCTCAGGCTTGTAATCCCAGCACTCAGGAGGCAGAGGCAGGAGGATTGCTAAGTTGGAGGCTTGCCTGGGCTACATAGTGAGCTCAGGGCCAGCCTGAACTACAAAGCAAGACCCTATCTCAAAAAAAAGAACAGAGCTCATCTCTATAAAGGCAGCACTCTCCATCTCTATCAAGAAATAATACACTGACATATTCTTTGTCATGATCAACTGGTAACACCCCCTATTTCCCACTAATTTTTAGCAGGTAATGAAAAAATTAGACCCATTATGAAACAAACTTTAAAATAGCTATGCTTTAGTCTTCTGGACTTTTCTTTGCAGTACGAGGTACAGAACTCACAGCCTTCACACTGAGCTACTACTATCTATTCCCAGCCCAATTTTTTTGAGCAATGGCCTCATTAATTTGCTCAAACTTTAAATTTTCCTTAGCGTCCCAGACTGCTGCCATTGCAGGTACCTGAATTCTTACTGGACTAAATCCAATTTTTCTAACTTTAACAGTGCCAGTCCCTCAATTTTGTAATTTACCTTGATGTCTACGATATCACCTTTTTTGTAGATTCTCATGTATGTGGCCAAAGGAACAACCCCTGGAAAAAACATCAAAATAAGACAAAGACAAAAACCCAGACATTTAAAACAAACAAAGCCACTTAGATTTCAACACACATCTTTTCTTTTTTGCTACAGCATTAGAGGTTGAACCCAGAAAGCACTGAACTACATTCACAAGCCTTTTTAGTTTTTGAGGGGCAAGTCACTAAGTTGCCCAGGCTGGCTTCAAACTTGAAATCCCTCAGGTTTCTTGAGTAACCAGTTTACAGGCATGCACTAAGCCAGGTGCACACACTTTGACAGTTAACAGACATTCTTAAAACCTTGTCAACAGGTAATTTCTCCTGAAAGTAGAGCCATTCTACTACAGGACAACTTCTCTCAAAAATTTAACCCTATCCTTATTGCAAAATAACTTAAGTAGATGTTCCAGTTATTTAATATTACTGATGAGCATTATGAGCCATATATATTAAGAAGAAAGAAAAATATGTCATGCTTTCCCTCAAGGAGGGTCAATTTACTTACCATGTTTTCTAAAAGGCCTAGAGAACATATACCGGGTTCCCCTCCTCTTTCCCTTTGTGTTCGTCATTTTGGCAAATTACTGAAATTAGAAAGTATAAAAATAGTCAAACAACAACTAACTTTGTTGGCACCTGTCCCTTTAACCCCTTCCAAAAACATAGCTATAGTTTCAACGTTCCTATTTCAGTGGTAATTTGAAAATTTAAAAAACAAGTAAGATCTTTGCCAAAACAAAGTTTTGTAACATTAAAATTCCTAAGTCAGATAAACTGGAAACTAGAATTCAAACCAGTATACCTTTTCTATCAGAAGATAAAAATATACCAGGATTTGCATTACATGCCTATAAAACCCAATCAAGAATGGCAAAGATGGGCCAAAGATTTAGCTCAGTGGTTCCAGCATTTTCCTTACAAGCACAAGTCCCAAGTTTCATTTCTGGTGAAAGAAAGAAAGAAAGAGAGAGAGAGAGAAAGAGAGAGAGAGAGAGAGAGAGAGAGAGAAAGTGAGGGAGAAGAACAGATCCACAATACCAAAGACCTCACAATTATAGAACTATATATAAAAATAACTTATTTGTTGAAGAACATGGTGATACTCAGCCTTAGATTTTCAGTGATAAAGGCCCTTATTTTATTGACCACATTTTCTATGATAGTGTATCATCTACTGATACACTTAGTACAGGCTGCCAATTACTTCCTAGGAGAGCTACATTTAAACTCACATCTATCTGTAAAATGGGGTTAGCACTTTTATCTATAGGTAACATCTACATACAGGACTCTGCAATATTTGGCACAGGTGGACTGCTCTATAACTGTTCTCTTTGTTAAGACAGGATCTTGCTACATAGTTCAAACTAGCCTTAAACTACGTACGTAGTCCAGGCTGGCCTCAAATTCCTCCTAGGTCTTCCTCTCAAGAATAAATGGTTGTTGGGCCAGAGATTTAGCTCGGTGGTTCTGGCGCGTGCCTCGCAAGTGCAAGGTCCTGAGTTCAACCCTTGGTGACCACATTCAATACTGGGTGTGGCGACTCACACCTATAATCCCAGTACTCAGGAGAAAGAGGCAGGAGGATTGCTGAGTTCTAGACTTGCCTGGACTACAAAGTGAGCTCAGGGGCAGCCTGCACTACAAAATCAAGACTCAGTATCAAAAAAGAACAAATGGTTATCTATCTTATCATTACCTAACAATTTACCCATTTATAGCAGTGATAACTGCAACCCCAAACCCAATTATTTATTGAAAAGTGCCAACTCTGCAATACTGCGGTTTCAGTTTAGAAAAAACTGTCAGTAATATTTGTCTTAAAAGAAAAACACAAGCTCATGTCATAGGTTCAAATACAGGCATTTAGAATTTAATCTTAAGGGCCAGAGGGTTAGCTCAGTGGTTCCGGCACGCCAGCCTCGCAAGTGCAAGGAGGTCACGAGTTCGATCCCAGTAACCACATACAATGCTGGTGTGGTGACTCCTGTAATCCCAGCACTGGGGAAGCAGAGACAGGAGGATTGCTGAGTTCGAGGCTTGCCTGGACTACATAGTGAGCTCAGAGCCAGCCTGAACTACAAAGTGAGACCCTGTCTCAAAAAAAAAAAAAAAAAAAAAGAATTTAATCTTAAACGATGGTTTTGGTAACTGAACTGCCAATCTTGCTTACTCTTATAAATCAAAATATTCCATCCAGGTGTATTTGGTGGATAATGTTCAGAAAAGTAGCAGTCTCTTAATTGATCAACACTTTAAAAAATGACTACTAAATAAAGCACCTTGTCCATACAAACTGTCTGGGAGACATAATGTTTAACTCACCCAAGTCAAACATTTTTTTCAAAGTATGATATATTCCTTCCTTTACTTTTAAAGCAACTAGAAAATGGTATGAAAATTTATAGTAATGTTCTACACACTCAAGTCACTCTGAGGAGCCAAAAGGCAGCAAAGTTAGTAATGTAATTTCTGACCCAAAGCCCGTGTTTCTCCAAGCCCATTTTCCTGAGTATAATACCCATTTTGTCTCCAAACTCAACACACATAAAACAAGTATGCCAACACAATGCTCCTCAACGTGCAAGTCAATGATGGCTGAAAAAAAAAAATCATGCCAAGGGAGATTCACCCTACTAGGTGAACCGTGGTTTCCTTAATATCCAAACTAGATCGAGAAAACCTTTCACCCTAATCTTGTAAACGAGATAGCTGTTCTGCAATATTTTAAAATATGCTATGCAGAATTGGATCAAACAGCTCCCCATCTTAGTACAAAGGTTTGTGTGGCGGCTTTAAAATTACCTTCTCTTTCCCTTTCTAAGAACCATTTGGGGGCCAAGATTTAACTGCGATTCGAAAACATCCAAGGAACTAGGCATGCGTCCATTACCCAGTTATCTACATCACTCTCTGAGTCCAGGCTCTACACAAACACCAAGGTCTCAATGGAAACAGAAAACGACGCAAGGTTTGAACCCTGTCCCACAACCCCAAATCCCTACTCAACAGCTGTACAGGTCTGGGATCAAACAGAGTAAAAATACCATGTTGAAATCAGTTCGAAAAGCATCACGCCATGGGACCCCACAATGCGGCGGCATGACGGCTCAGAACGCCAGAGCTGGAATTATGGAGACATATATCTTGAGTCTCCACCAAATTCATCTACTCCCCGAGCTGCAAAAAGACAGGTCCGTATTTCTCAAACCCGTCCCCGCACAGAGGTGCCCACGGTCCCCAGCCTCGACCCCACACAGTACGGCACGCCAGAACTGGCAGGATATGCGAAGTTCCCCCCAAGCCAGTAATCCCCAGACAGTCTAAACTGTGCCCCTAGGATCCTAACGCAGGGCATCAGCAGACACAGGGTTTTAATTCCGTTTTATAAAACTCAAGAAGCCGAGAGCCACGCGGAAGCCTTACCTACAAGATGGCGGTACCGGCCGAAAGGAAAGAGGCGGGGCCGTGGCTCGCGCCTCACGAGGGCTTTTGGGCTGCCCGCGGCACTGCCTGAAGAAAGCGCGAACGGGAATTGCCTTTTCTGGGCAAGGGAGTCGTTCCAGAGAACAAAGAGACTCCGTTAGATACAGCACTATCCTCTGTTCCAAACAAGATAGAATCGGACAACGAAAACTAATACTTGGATTGTGTCAAACAGCCCGGAAATGGGCCTTCAGTGGCGTCCATAGGACGCCGACGTCGCGAGTGTGTTGACGTCCACTGCTGCGTCACGCGTATGCCGAAAGCTGGTGTCTCCTGTCCCGGTGGCGGTTGGCTGCGCGAGTTTGCAGCAGGGATTTTTTTTTGGAGTCCTTGGAGATGTTGCATACTTGTCAGTAAAAATGAATACGTGGGCACAAAAGTTAATTATAATTAAGCAAAAACGTGTAGTTTGTGTGGCTTGCAGATTTCCCTCTAAGCATCTGTACTCATCCGCTGGTATTAGTGAATACCACTTTGGAAAGCAATTTGAGAAAATACAGTGAAACCGAAGCTTTTAAAACCCGGCGTTCCACTCCTATCTGTATATATTCTACAGGAACTTCGATATGTGGAAAAGGATATACATAGTAGAACTGTGGATAGAAGCAAAAAAAAAAAACCCTTTCATCTGTAGGAATACATTATGCTTTATAAACAGAATTTAAATACGTGTTGGCAAAACAAAGAAACAGTCTGAGGCAAAGGAGGACGATGCCGAAGAAACACAGTACGACAACTCATAGTTTAAAAGCTGTAGGGCAACTCTACATTGCTTAAAGATACAGTGAATCTGAGAACTCAATCAGTTCCGAGAGTTTGTTGGTTGTAAGCCAGTCTACCTAAGATCTGGATGTTTATCAGGGTACACACTAGATAACAAGAGGGAGAGGAATCTTCCATTATCCTTATTAGCCGAAGTTGTTCGTATGTCAGGCCAGTTGTAGCTTAAGGGTCCACTGTACATGTAATCCAAATGCTCAAGAAATACAAGGGACTGAAAAACAAATTTAGAAAAATGGTCGTGTCTTCGGTCCCGCCATTCAGTTGATGGCCATCTCATTTTTATCAGGGTACAAAGATTCGTCTTTCCGCCTAAAATGTGCCACCTTTATGGTTCTGTTTAATCTCAGATTCCTTTCTAACTACTGTCCCAGATTTTCATTTTTTTCCCATCAAATTTTTACTTTAAAATCGTGAAATTACTGGTTTTGTACATCAGAAATATTTAGGGACCAGAGGAGTAGCTTTGTGGTAAATCACTTACCTAGCATGACCAAAGCCTTGGGTTCATTACCCGGCACCTCAAAAATGTGAAATCAGAAGTTGTCATATGGTTTAACCTAAAAATAAACTCTTGCCTCTCGTCTCCCATTGTTTTCTATTTATTCTGACTTTTTTCCCAGTCGTATTACTAAAGCTGCTCTTTTCTTGGCCTAAACTACTGTGTTACCTTAATTACTTTCCTCATCTGCTGGGACAAAATATCTGACAACTGAAACTGAAAGGAGGAGATGTTTATTTTAGCCTATGTTTCAGTCCTTGGTCAGGCAGAATGGCATAGTATAGGGGCAGCCTGAAGGAAAGTTGCTCACTTCATGGCACTCAGGAAGTAGACAAATTGAAGAACCCAGAAGAGAGATACAAGCTTCAGTGTGGTCCTGGCCACAGTGACCTGCCTGTTTGGACTAGACCCCACATCCTAACAGAAGTCAGCTATAGTGCCCAAATAACCCGATCACCTTCCCAAGGTCCTGTCAATGATCTCATGAGGCTTTAGGGGAACATCTAGATACAGTATAAACCAAAATATTGCCCTGTTGTTGTCTGTCTTCATGTCAGAAGTATTAGACTCAAATACTATTCCTTGAAAGAGCACTATTTTCTGCCCTCAGTCTCTTTTGCTGTTTTTCCTTCCTATTGTTTTCTTAAAAACAAAAAAGATTTCTTTGAGTTTTGGAAGTAAATTACCTGCTCTTTTTCAACAGTGTCTTCCTAGATAATTTACTCCCATCATTTAAAATTTTCTCTTTATACTGCATATTATCAGATTTGCATATTTCATTCAAGTGTCTCCTAAAAACTTCCATTCAACTTGACATTTGGTCTTAGATACCCCTTAGCAACTCAAAGATAGTATGTCCAAAATAAAGCTTTTTATTCTCATTCCTAAGTCTGTTTCTGCTCCATTGTTTCTTAAGTCAGTAATTGGCATGAGCCTGTGTTATAGTTGGGATTTAAAATGTCTCCCAAAAACCTGTTCAGGTGTGATTGGATCATGGAGGGAGTCACTGACGGATTCATAGCTGGCTTGCTGTGAGAAGATGGGGTCTGGTTAGAGCAGGCCACTGGGAGTGTGACCTGGAAAAATACATTCTTGTCCCAACTCTTGTCTTCTCTCTCTGCTTCCTACTCACAATGAGGTAAGCAATTTTTCTCTGCCCAGGCCTTCCATCATGCCATTTCTGCATGGAGCCAAACATACACTGACTAAAACAACTAAACCTGTGAGCTGAAATAAGCTTCTCCTTTGAGTTGCTGGTGTTGGATATTTTGTTCTGGTGAGGACAAGAACCTGAGTGAGATAGTGGGGAAGAAATCTTATTTTCATCTTTAAATTGTCTCTTATTTCCATAACAAATCCATCAGCACATTTTGTTTGTTTCATTTTTAAAATATTCCCATGATTTGCCTACCTCTTTGCATTTCTGCAGCCACTAACCCAACTAGTGAGCCGTAGTACTCAGCCTTTGTGGTTGCTTTTCCCCACCTTGCTCCAGTCTTTCCATTTTCTACATGGTAGTCAGAGAAATCTTTTCTTTTCTTTTCTTTTCTTTTCTTTTCTTTTCTTTTCTTTTCTTTTCTTTTCTTTTCTTTTCTTTCTCTCTCTCTCTCTCTCCCTCCCTTCCTCCCTCCCTCCCTCCCTCTCTCTCCCTCTTTCTTTCTTTCTTTCTTTCTTTTTTCTTTCTTTCTCTCTCTTTCTTTCTTTTTCTTTCTTTCTCTCTCTCCCTTTCTTTTTCTTTCTTTCTTTCCTTCTTTCTTTCTTTCTTTCTTTCTTTCTTTCTTTCTTTCTTTCTTTCTTTCTTTCTTTCTTTCTTTCTTTCTTTCTTTCTTTTTCTTTCGTTTTTTCTTTTTTCTTTTTTTTGACAAACTGGGGATCTAACTCAGGACTTGTGCTTGTGAGGTTGGCATGGCACCACTGAGCTAAATCCCTGGCCCTCAGAATAATCTTTTAAAAAGTGTAAACTGGGCATGAGGCTATATCTCAGTGATAGATGAGGCCCTGGGTTCTATCCCTGGACTGCAAAAATGAAACCAAAATGTAGTTTGATTGTACACTTGCTTATAACCTTCCAAAGATTTTCCGTTGTTTTTAGATTACAATCTAAACTCTTCACCTTGCATTTTCCATAATCCTGCATAAACTAGTTCTTGCCCATCTCTTCACCTTTACTCAATGTCCTTCTCTCCTTGTGTTGCTTTTTGGGTCTTCTTCAAGTCCAATGTGCGCTCTTCCTAGCCTTAGAATCTTTATGCATACTGTTTCCCTTTGCCCTTGTCACCTTTTTCATCTTGCTTCCTGAAAGACACTTCCTAAAATAAGTGGTGCCTATGACATGAAAAACCAGTGGGAGTTAGATAAAGACTTAAAGAGCATTCTAAGTAGAAGCAGTGTGGTATTCACACATGAGTACAAGTAGTGTACTGTGATCGCTGCAAGACAAAACTGTGGAAAAGCAAGGACAATAGATTGTGAAGGTTCTTATCATGGTGCTGGCAAATCATGGGCTGAGTTGCAGCTCAATAGTAGATGATCTGTTTACCATACTCAAGACTTTTAAATTCAACCCAGAAAACAAAACAAACTATAAGATCTATGACAGATTTCAAGAAGGGGCTTGATGATGATAGTGGTAATAAGTAATATCGACTGAACTCTTGTTCTGACTGCTAGTAAGTAATTTACAAATAGAATCTCACTTAATCATCACAACAGTCCTACTAAGTAACTAGTTCTACCTGTTCCTATGCTTGTAAAAGATTCTACAGTGTAAAAGTTGCTTTTCAGCTTTTTCATTGCTAGTTTGGTTTCAACTTTAAGTTAGTAAATTGATGTTTGTCCATTGACTTTTCAGTTTTTGAAATTTTGTTGTTCTTGCTTTGTTTGCAAACTTGTGATTGAAATGTATAGACATATAGATAATATATAAATATAATGGAGCTTAGGAGAGTATAATATTAGATAAAGGTTGTTTTATTGGAGGGTTGTTTATTGTGGTATTTGGGATGAAACCCAGGACCTCACACATGCTAAGCAAGAGCTC
Source organism: Thryonomys swinderianus (assembly GCA_004025085.1). NCBI lineage: Eukaryota > Metazoa > Chordata > Mammalia > Rodentia > Thryonomyidae > Thryonomys > Thryonomys swinderianus. The sequence goes on along the minus strand of PVIC010019760.1, from coordinate 20,369 downwards.
TATCACTGAGCTGTATCTCCAACCCTAGATGAGGGCTGTTCTTTTTTATATCTAGATTTTTCCCCAAAGCTTCTTATCCTCATGAGAGGGGCTTTTCAGTGTGGCTGTATCATGGGGGTATAATACTGGATTAGTTCACTGATGGCTTTATAGCTGGGTGTGATGTTGGGAGGGGAATCCAGGCAGGAATAGATAGGTCATTGTGAGTGTGGCCCAGAAGGATGTATATATACTGAATGTGCATCCTTCCTTCTCTCTTGATGCTGTGCTGTTTCCTACCTGCCATACCAGGAACCATTTCTTGTTTGCCATGCCATCCTGTTTTGGACCCAGCTAACTATGGCATGAAACTTCTACAAACTGTGTGTCAAAATAAACCTTTCTTCCTTTAATTTTTGAGTGTTGGGTATTTTGTCCCAGCAATAAAAAGTAACCAAGACAAGGGTAAGCAAACATTTCCACCTAGAAACCCTATATATAAAAGATTAATTACCTATAAGTAGGATTCCTAATAATCAGGTTAACTCATTTATTTCATTTATTGTCTAAGTTGAATTAAATGTTGAAAGTGTTAAAAAAAAAAAACGATGAATTGAGACATTACAATGTGGTAGGGATTTTTGGTTTGTTTTGTCCCTAGCAATTAAATCAATTCCTCCTTCCAACTGGTTCCCTCATTTATTTTCTTCTTTTATTGACTAAGGTTTATTAGTCTATATACATCTATCTATCTATCTATCTATCTATCTATCTATCTATCTATCTATCTATCTATATTTTTTTTTGAAACAGGGTCTCGCTTTGTAGTTCAGATAGGTTCTGTGTAGCCCAGGCTAGCCTCGAACTCTGCAATCCTCCTGCTTCTGCCTCCTGAGTGCTGGGATTACAGACATGAGCCACCATGCCTGGCATTATGGTATGTGTTATTGATGGCCAGTGGGCATGAGTCACCATGCCCGATATTATTATTATGTGGTTACCAGGGATTGAACCAAGGACCTTGCAGTTGCTAGGCGGGTGCCAAAACCACTGAGCTAAATCTCTGGCCCTTTTTGGGGGGGGCTGTACCAGGGATCCAACTCAGGCCCTTCTGCTTCCAAGGTAGGCGCGCTACCACTTGAGCTAAATTCCTGGCCCAGTTTCAATATATTTTACAGAAAGATGAGAACTGGGCTTTTTTTTTTTTCCGGTTTTTGGTTTTTGTTAGTACATGTTTGTGGTGCAGAATGATCGTATCTATCACAGGGAGTTCATATATGTACATAACACATTTTAGTTCTTTTCATTCTCCTCTCCTCTCTTCCCTCCCCCTCCTTTATTTTTTGCTCTTTATTTATGTTTTGGCTTTCTCATATAAAAGAAACACTGAAATATTTAAGCTTGTGTGTTTGATTTGTTTCATTTAACATTATGGTCTCAAAGTCCATCCATTTTTCTTACAAATAACTCACATTTACCCTTCTTTATAGTAGAGAAGTACTCCATTTCCATGAATAGCACATTGTTTTTATCCATTCATCTGTTGATGGACATATAGGTCACTTTCATAATTTAGCTATTGTGAATCGTGCTGCTATAAAAGTGGATATGAATATATCACTGTAATATGATGCCTAACTCTTTCAGGAAAATATTTAGAAGTGGAATAGCTGGAATGGAATTTCTAGTTTTAGGTTTGTTTGTGTTTCTTTTTCTTTTTTTTTTTTTTTTGAGACAAGGTTTCACTTTGCAGTTTAGGCTGGCCCTGAGATCACTATGGAGCTCAGGCAAGCCTGGAACTCAGCAATCCTCCTGCCTCTGCCTCCTCAGTGCTGGGATTACAGGCATGAGCCATCATGCCAGGCATTGTGGTATGTGGTACTGATTGCTGGTGGGCAGGTGTTACCACACCCAGTATTGTTGTATGTGATTACCAGAGACCTTTAGCTTGCTAGGCAGGCGCTAGAACCACTGGGCTAAATCTCTGACCCTCTAGTTTTAATTTTTAGAGAAATCTCTATTCTGATTTATATAGTGATTATAATAGTTTACATTCCTATCAATAGCATAGATTGGTTCCTTTTTTCCTGCAGCCTCACATTTGTTATTATTTGATTTATTGATAACAGCTGTTCTTCCTGGAGTAAGAGAGAATCTCAGTATTCTTTAGTTTGCATTTCTCTAATGGCAAGGGATGGTGAACATTTTTTTCATGTATTTACTGGCCATTTGTGCTTCTAAAAAGCAACTATTTTAGGTGCCTGTTTTTAATTGGGTCTTTTATTTGAGGGAAGCTAGTCTGTTGAGTTCTTCATATATTCTGGATATTAGTCCTCTGTCCCTGGAAAAACTGGCAATTTTTTCCCATTCTGTAGGCTGTTTCTTCACTCTTTTGGCTGTTTTTGTTTTTTGATGTACAGAAGCTTTTCAATTTGATATGATCCAATTTGATGTTTTTAAAGATAGGGTCTCACTATGTACTTAGGCTGGCTTTAAACTCACTGTGTATCCTATGTTGGTCTCCAACTCTTGACAATCCTCCTGCCTCAGCCTCTCAGGATTTCAGACATGTGATACCATACCCAGCTATTTGTTGATTCTTGATGATTCTGATCTTGATTCTTATTTCTTGTGCCATTTTGTTGAGAAAGTTCTTGCATATGCCTGTTTCCCAAAGTTTTACCTATTTTATCATCCAGAAGATTGTTTTTACTTTAGCATTCAGATCACTGATCCATTTTTGTTTTAGTTTAGTACACCATGAAATACCATTTATTAAAGAGGGTATCTTTACTCCAGGGTTTGTTTTGGTCTCTTTGTCAAAAATCAGATAATTGACTGAGACTGGGATTGTTTCTGTATCCTCTGTTCTGTTCCATTGATCTACATGTCTATTTTTGTAACAGTACCATTCTGTTTTTAACTGTAGCTTTCTAGTATAACTTGAAATCCATTATGGTGATATGTCCTGCTTTGCTCTTGTTCACCAGGATTGCTTTTGCTTTTCTGGATCTTTTTTTTTTTTTTTTTTTTTTTGCTGCTGTACTAGGGATTGAACTCAGGCCCGTGTGCATCCTAGGTTGGCGCGGTACCACTTGAGCTAAATCCCCAGCCCTGGATCTTTTCTGGTTCCATATGAATTTTAGGATTGCTTTATCTAGTGAGGAATGCTATTGATATATTATTTGGGATTCTGTTAAAACTGTATGTCAGTTTTGGAAGTATACCTATTTTCATTGTATTGATTCTGCCTATCTAGGCCCAGGGACTATCTTTCCTTCTTCTGATGTCTTCTTTGATCTCTTTTCTTAACGGTACTGTAACTTTAGTTGTACACGTCTCTCACTTCTTAGATTTGATTAATTCTTACATATTACATTTTTCTTGATTCTATTGTGAATAGTGATTACAGAACTTGAGAGAAACACCAAGATATAAAGGCCAGCCTGAACTACATAGTGGAACTATCTGAATGAAAGAAGAAAGAAAGAAAGAAAGAAAGAAAGAAAGAAAGAAAGAAAGAAAGAAAGAAAGAAAGAAAGAAAGAAAGAAAGAAAGAAAGAAAGAAAGAAAGAAAGAAAGAAAGAAAGAAAGAAAGAAAGAAAGAAAGAAAGAAGAAAAGAAAAGAAAAAGAAGGCAATATAGACATAGCTGAACTCACTTGAAGTTACATTACAAGTTTGGATATGATGTAGTATTTGGGATTGATGTTACTCCATCTAGAAAAATAAGACAATGATCTTTGAATGGCTTCAGATGGCTTTAGCAAAGTCCTGTGGTCTAGCAGAAAAACAACACCAATTGTTGGAAAATTAGCAGTTTGGAAAATTAGCAGTATGTAAATAATGCTTTGTAGGCCCCCCAAAACTTAATTTTTTCATGAGATCAGTGAGATGGTTAACAGACGTTGTTTTATATTGAGCAATGGGTCAACATATGGATGACTTGTATAATTAAGTGAACTCTATTTTCCAAGTAATTAGTACATAGTGTTAGCAAATAATAAAGAGAAAGACATCTGTTTGGATTGTTAGAAAGATCAATAGATATTAATGTAACAGGGTATGAAAACCTCATTGCTAGAGTTTCAGTTTTCATCTTGAAACTCATTTTTAAAAAGCTGCCATCTGTTGAATGTTGGTCAGCATGACATAGGAATAGCTAGTTTTTGGTTGTTTAGAGACAGGGTCTCTCTTTTGTAGATCAGGTTGGCCCTGAGCTCACTATGTAACCCAGGCTAGCCTTGAACTCACAGCAATCCTCCTGATTCTGCCTCCCAAGTGCTGGGATTACAGGCGTGAGCCACCACACCTGGCATTGCAGTATATGGTGCTGGGGATTGAATTTGGGACCTTGTGCTTGCAAAGTAGATGCCGGAACCACTGAGCTAAAACCCCAGTCCAAGCCACAGTTCTTTGAAAAGATTATTTAAATTACTCCTCATTTTTATAAAACATATGAGTTTGGTATTTCTTCATTGTCTTAGTTACTTTTTCACTGCTGGGACAAAATAACCAATACCCACAAGTTAAATGAGGAAAGGTTTGTTTTAGCCCACAGTTTGAAGAGGTTTCAGTCCCTAGTCAGCTGGGTCCAAAGCAGAGTGGCATGGCAGAAAGGCAGGCAGTACAGAGAGTCCATAGCATGCCAGGCACAGTGAGCCTGCCTGCCTTCTTTCCTTTTAACCAGTCTACAGCCCTATTGGCTGGTGTTGTCCATACCCAGGGTCAGGCTTCCTTCTTCAGTAATTCATCATCTACAACTCTGCTAACTCAGTTGGTGGACTAATCTCATTATCACATACCTATGATCCAGCTACCTCCCAAAGGCCCCTTCTATGAGAGCAGGAGGATTTGGGGACATCTAGATACAAGCATAACATCCATAGACTTTAACCAAACAGTGTGGGATGATAGATTCAATGCAGAAGCAGCTATGAGTATTCAGTTTACTTGCTTTAGACATTAAGAAAGAATGTGTTCATTTTCCTTAGACATTAAGAAACCTGTAAAAATGCCATACTTACGTTGTTATTGGCAAAGTAGTGATGTTTTCATAAACTACTACAGCCTGTAGTGAGGATTTTATCAATGTAATATAAACATATTTATCTCCCAAAACCCTTTATTTTAATTTCTAGTACAGTAAATATTGATATGTGAACCTACATAAGCAAAAGTTACCAATTCTCACTGATTTTTAAGAGCTAAAAGGGTCCTGAGTTTTAAAAACTAAAAAACAGTGCGTTGATTTGTTTGTAACTCTATCGCTGTTTTCCTCAAGAAGAAAGCCAGAGGTGTCACTGGGAGTTCCTATTTCTTTTTCTTTCTTTAATTTTTTTTGGGTCTTTAAAATGGAGGCCTTCACACTGATCTAATCTAACCCTTCACGTATCCCTAACCCTTTTTTCTTTTTTCTTTGACATGGGGTCTTTCTCACTCACTACGTTGCCTGGGCTGGGCTTGGCCTTTCACTCCCCCTGCCTTAGCTCCTGAGTGCTGAGATTGTAAACATGTGCCACTAGGCCAGTTAATAGTCTCTCTTTTTATCGCATGTTTTAAACTATCCATTCCTATTGTTCTATTTGGGCGAGTCTCTGGCCAGAATGTGTGCATTCCCATAGTGATTTTGCATCTTCAAAGTTTTCCAGGAAGGTGGACTCCATATTCTCATTTTGCTTTGAGGGTTCTGGATAAGCCTATTGTTGTTGAATTGTCTCAAACTGAAGGTTTTGCTTTTTAAACTTTGCTTTGTACTGTAATTATGCTAATTTTACTTTACTGTTATTCTATCACATCCTTAGATTTCTAGTAAAATTGTTTAGAAGCCAACCAGGTCAATTTTATGGGCAAATCATAAAGAATCAGTACTTGGGTATGTTTGTTAAAATTTTATCCAAGAGACATTTTTAAAAATCTCAAAAATTTCCTTTGAAATGGCCTTTCTGGTTGTCAAATGAAATAAGTGAGCACTTAGGCTTTTTATCTCTTTTTACCTCTGAGCTATTGTTCAGGTACTTAACTGTGCTCTGATGGAATAAGAGACTGCAGGTGAAATATTTTGACTATTATAAAAACTTGAAGATTTCTAGACATTATCAAATTACTAGGGCTAAAGTTTCATGTATGCCAGCAAGTTTTGAAATAGACACATTTAGGAAACTAACAATAATTTTAACCATTAAAATAAGCCACATTATTATAGAAATATTTCTGCAAAATAATTGCAGCAAATGCTTTTTAATGTCAGATGTGGTGGTGCATTCCTGTAATCCCAGCATGAGGAAGCTAAGGGAAGTGGATTGCTATGAGTTCAAGGCTATTCTGGGTCACATGGTGAGGTCAGGGTCAGCCTAGACTATGTAACAAGATCCTGTCTCAAAAGTAAAAAAAACAAAAGGCTTTTAAAAATTTTAACAATAGGGCTGAAGATTTAGCTCAGTGGTTCTGCCACCTGCCTCGCAAGCACAAGGTTCTGAGTTCAATCCTGGTAACCACATACAATAATGCTGGGCGTGGTGACTCATGCCCACCAGTAATCAGTACCACACCCCACAATGCTGGATGTGGTGGCTCACGCCTGTAATCCCAACACTCAGGAGGCAGAGACAGAAGGATTGCTGAGTTCGAGGCTTGCCTGGGCTACATAGTGAGCTCAGGGCAGCCTGAACTACAAAGTTAGACTCTGTCTAAAAAAAAAAAAAAAAAAAAAAAAAAAAAAAAAAAAAAAAAAAAAAAAAAAAAAAAAAAAAAAAAAAAAAAAAAAAAAAAAAAAAAAAAATTAGCATTGAGATTTGTAGCTGATGCTTAAAATGTAACATGGAGAATGATTTTCAGGTGTTAGTTTAATGTTGCTGCTTTGCACTACATTTTCAAAGTCTGTAGATGAAGTTCCTCTGCCAACTATTTTCTTCAAAACTAGCTTTCAAATGTCCATGATACTTAAAATTTGATATCTGTAATATGAAAAAACTTTTTATGTGCATATTTTCCCAAGGGTCCACTGAAATTGTTTTATAGAATTCCATTGCATTTTAGTTTATCTAGAAGATTTTTGAAACTGCAAAGTAAGTTTAACAGGGAACCTCCCAGAGTAGTGTTCTCATTACTTAGACGAAGTAAATTTCAGAAAATTATAAGCTGTGTAAGCATAGAAATTCTGTTCCTACAAGCTTACCACTTTATATCCAGTCCTAAGTGTACAGCAAATGTTCAAAAACTATTTGGAAAGACAGAGAGAAAGATGGAAATGGAATGGAGTAACAAGCTGGTCCAACTGGGTTAGTATTAAAACAGTTAACTCTGATGACAATAATGGAGTCTTGAGACAATGATCAGTCACAGTTTAGCGGCAGAATCTTCCAGAGACAGAAGGAGTTGGGGGGTAGAGTCCTTAGGAAAGTGCTCCATGAGCCTGGCTGGGTCTTCTTCCCAGTTGACTCGTTTCCTCCACTGGTGCTTAGGGAGTTCATTTACTCATAAAGTTATATTTGTGTTCAAATGGGAAGGGGAGCGAGAAGGAGCAAGGCAGAAAGGAAGAAAGGGACAAGAGAAGGCCGGAGATTTAGCTTCGCGGTTCTGGCGCCTGCCTTGTAAGCGCAAGGTCCTCAGTTTGATCCCGGTAACCACATACAACAATGCTGGGCGTGGTGACTCACACCCACCAGCAATCAACCAGCAATCAGCACAACATGCCACCTACCACATACCACATACCACAGTGCTGGGCATGGTGGCTCATACCTGTAATCCCAGCACTTGGGAAAAGAAAAGAAAGGGACAAGGGAAAAAGTAAACATAGACGAAAAATGGAAACAAGGTTTTTGTGAATAGAGAAGGAAGGGGTTTTGAGGGGAGAGGAATGAAGGAATGTTACCAATAAATGTTTTGCAAAAAAAAAAATTTCTGGGGAGGAAAATAAAGTACATATTTGTGGGTCACCTGACAGTAGTCTCCATCTGGCCATTCATGGGACTAAATGAAATTCTAGTGAGGAAAGAAATGGTAAATACAGTAATCCATTATTTACATTATTATATACAATGACAGGTGGAGGCAAGTGCTATGAGAAAAAATATCAAACAAATTAGAAGTCATTACAACTTATAACAATCAAAGAAGACGTTAGTAAGAAGGACATTTGAACAAAGATCTAGAGAAAGCAAGACAAGGAGCTGTGCAGGTACGTGAGAGAAGGGCATTACCAGCCAAGAGAACAAGCACAAAACCTGTGTACAGAGTCTGATATATTTAAGCAAAAAAAGATTGATGGTCTGATCAGAAAGGACAGTATAGAATGTACTAACAGGCAATAGGAGGGAGCTGAATTTTGTTTGACCAATAGGAATTACAGTTACTTTGGTAAGGAATTACCAAAAGCTGGGAAACGCATTAGCAGGTTTTGAAGAGAAGTAACGTAATCCTGCTTTTTTTGTAAAAATTCACTGTAATTCCATCATTCTGGGAGATGAGTCAGGAGGATCACAAATGCAAGCCCAGTTTGTGTAACTGCAATTTAAGAGATCCTGTATCAAAATGAAAAGTTTTTTTCAGGCTGGCCCTGAGGTTACTATGTAGCCTGGGCAACCTTTGAACTCAACAATCCTCCTGCCTCTGTCTCCCAAGTGCTGGGATAACAGGCATGGGCCACCATGCCTGGCATTGTGGTATGTGGTACTTATTGCTGGTGGGCATGTGTCACCATGTCCTGTATTGTTGTATGTGGTTACCGGGTACTGAACCAGGGACCTTGCACTTACCAGGCAGTTGCTGGAACCACTGAGCTAAGTCAAATGAAAAGTTTTTTAAAAAACTTAGTCAAGCTGTTGCTCCAACTCTACAACTGATGGGTTTTGTGCTTTCTAATACCTACTTCACAAATTAGTACAATGTCAGATTCTATGTCTCCTTTAGGTAAGTCAGGATGAAACTTTGATTCCCTGACTAGGTAGAGTCAATGCCCCTTTCCAAACTGAAGTAGTTATAAGGCCTCTCTACATCCCTTAAGAACAGAAATCAAAAGCTCCTGAAGAGAAATGATATAAGATAGAAGACATAAAGATAGGTACAAAGAGGACAGGGAAAACAATTTTTTTTAGTTTGTTTGAGACAGGGTCTTGCTACGTAGTTCAGGCTGGTCTTGAACTCACTATATAGCCTAGGCTGGCTTCAAACTTGCCCCAATCCTCCAGCCTCAGCCTCCCAAGTGCCAGAATTACAAGTGTGCACCATCATCCCTGGCTGGAAAATTATTATTTTAAAAGAACTATACTTTTAAAAAGACTGCAACTTCTGGGATACAAAGTTACCAAAGGATTAATTTATGTTTCCTTACTTCTAGACCCAGCACTCCCAAAATTCCTGAAGGATACTCCAGGTCTATAAATTAGTTTAGGCTGTAATTTAACAGCAGAAACCTGATCTTAATGGAATGGACTGAGGGAAAGAAAAAAATGGTTAGGTCATCCATTTTGAAAAACAGTAACAATAACTAGGCTCATATCTTTTTGCCCATAAAATGGGCCATTATCTTTCTGTGGGATGGACCAATATTTTTTCTTTTTCCTATAAGTCAGGACCAAGGCAGCACTTCTTGTAGACTTACATATTCCTTAGGTTACCAAAGCTTAAGAGAAACAGAAATGTTCCCTATCCCAGAAGAGTATGACTCTTTTGAGGACCTATACTATTATTTCTTTGGGTGTACCCTTGTTTTATTTTGTTTTGTTTTTTAAAACAAGGTCCCACTATGTAGTCCAGACCAGTAGTGACCTCACTGTGTAGCCCAGGTTGGCCTCAAACATAGAGCAATCCTCCTGTCTCAGCATCCCAAATATTATAATTATAGGCATGCATCACTACACTCTATGATTGTATAATGCTAACATTCTACCCAATGTATTCCTTTATGCCTCTTAAAAAGAGGGAGGGTAAAAAGTGGAAGGAAGCTGAAAATGTAATTCGGTAAGAAAGCCCCAGGATCAAGCTACACCTCCTGCCACACACACACTGTGAGTAGGCAACCTACAAAAAGAAACGTTTGTAAATAATGTGTTTAATTAGTGTACAAAGAACTCTTACAGTTCAATAATAAAAAAGACTCCACTTGCATGCAGGCCTAATCTGTTTATCTAGATACCTAATCTAGAGTTCCAGAGGAACAAACAAAGTGACTAAAATCCATTTTTCTTAAATGGTTAAAAGAATTTGATATTTATAGAAAGAGTATACAAATATCTAATGAGTACATAAAAATATGCATAAAGTTATGAGTGTTAAGGAAATACAGCAGACTACAAAGGTGTGGGAAGATGGAGAAAATGCTGCTAGTGAGAATGTAAGATGCTGCAACCATTTCACAAAGTATGCTAGTAGACACTCAAAAAGTTAAACAGTTAGCATGTGACTGAGCCATTCCACTCCTATCCATCAGGAGAAGCAAAAAACCAAAAAATGTGCTCACAAAAAGATTTTATGTGAATATTCAGAGCATTATTCATAATATTCCAAAATATAGATGCTCACTCAAATATCCACCAGTGAATGGACAAATTAAATGTAGTAAATTATATGATTACCTAACAGTGAAAAGAAACGAAACACTCAGACATAGTGTAGCATGAACAAACCTTAAAAACATGAAGCTCAGCAAAAGAAGCAAGATATACAACATACACCATATCTCTATGTAGATAGATTCTAAGCAAGAAGTAAGATTGTTTAATAATAATTTTTAAATGTGGCATGAAGGCCCAGCAGAGGCCTTGAGAGCAACAGCATGATACTTAAATTAGGCCAGGAGAGGTTTCTCAGAGTAGGAGTGAGAAACAGCCTCAGGTATGTGGGCTCAGCACATTGGGAATCACTACCTGATCATCTTGTTGCATCCATAACCTTGAGCAGTATTTATTTATCAGAGGCTATATAATTATGAATAAGTTATTGTGTTGATCAATGGTATGCAGTTTAGGAAAAGAAGAACAAATTTCTAAAAATCATAGGCATACTTCTCAAAAGAATTTTTTGTTTTTGTTTTCATTTTTTTTAATTGAATACTTTATTGGTACATTGTATATACAGCTCACAATCACACACAACATTGGGGAATTTGTAAGAGTATATGACACAAGTTAATTCTCTATTTTACCCACATCCCTACCCACCCACACCCCCACACCCTCTATATACATACTTTTTTATTTTCTTTTGGAATTATATTTATTCCTTTGTTTTTGTTTTTTGAGGCAAGATCTCAGTATGTATTCTAGGCTGGCCTCAAACTCACTATGTAGCCCAGGCTAGCCTCAAGTTCACAGTAGTCCTCTGGCTTCAGCCTCCTGAGTGCTGGAATTGTAGGCATGTACCATCATACATGACCCTACTGTAAATTCTTTCAGGTGTATATCTAGAAGTGGAATTTGTGGGTTATAGCTTAACTTTTTGTACTACCATCATTTTATATTCTCTCTCTCTCTCTCTTTTTTTTTTTTTGAGACAGGATCTCACTTTTGTAGTTCAGGCTGGCCCTGAGCTCACTATGTAGCCCAGGCAAGCCTCAAACTCAGCAATCCTCCTGTCTCCACCTCCCAAGTGCTGGGATTACAGGCGTGAGCCACCAAGCCCGGCCTCTCTCTTTTTTTTTTTTTAAATTGAGTTTATTGGTACAGTGTAGGTGTACATTATGGTAACATTCTGCATTGAGAATTTTTGTGCTGTATATTTTGATCCTTATTTTTTTCCCATTCCTCTGCCCTCCCTTCAACCCCTCATCCCCCTATATACATATGCTTTGGTTCCTTTTCTTCCTTTTTACCATCAAATGTTTTCTTTTCATCTTTGCTTTCCTCTGTCTCCACCAAGTTCCCCTTTCATCATTTTATATTCTCATTAGCAGTGTGCAAGTATAACAATTTTCTTTCTTTTTCTATTTTTGTGAGAGTTTCATTATGTAGTTCAGACGGGCCTTGAATTCATTATGTAGCCTAAATTGGCTTTGAACTGTCAGGGATTCTCCTGCCTCAGTCTCTGGAGTTTATAGTCTCTGGGATTATAGGCATGTACCACCATGCCTGGCTAAGTTCCAATTTTCTACACCCTTTCTAACATTTATTTTCTAGTTAAAATATTACTCTTCTTACCACCCTACTAGGTATCAAATGGTTTTAATTTTCATCTCTGTTGTGACTAATGATGTTGATTGTATTTTCATATGCTTATTGGCTATTAGAATATCTTAGAGAAGTAGTTAGTCAAGTCCTTTTCTCATTTTTTATTTGTTTTGTCTTTTTTCTTGTTAAGTTATGTGTTTGTCACTAGATACTTATCAGGTGTATGAGTTGCAAATACTTTTCTCCCATACTATGGGTTATTTTTTCACCTTTTAAAAATTTTGTTCTGTTTTGTTTTTGGTGGTACTGGGGATTGATCCCAGGACTTTCACATCTCTTTCCCTCTTTGTTGTTTATTTTGATTCAGGTTAGACTTAATCAAGCTGAGTCAGGTTGGGCTCAAGGTTATTTAAATGTCTGACACACATCAGTCTGGACATGGCCTTAACCCTGGTGAAACTCCAAGGCAGAGGAAATAAAAGTAAGCCTTTGAGCAAATCCTTCAGGGAACTTTCTGAGTCAAGGCACAGGACCAACATTCCTTGGGAATAAGGTGTCTATTGTTTTTTCCTTTGTCAGCAACCTGCACCAGGAAATTGGTTTGTTTTTGTTTGTTGGTCTTTAGTGTTTTGGTATGAGGATCCAACTCAGGACTTGGAGTTTGTAAGGGAGGTGCAGCACTACTGAGCCAAATTCCTGGCTGTACCAGGAAATTGGGCTTCTGTCTTCAAGTCTGCAGTTGGGTTGGAGACTGGGGACAACAAACCAGAGAAGTTAAAATGCCACAAGATTTTTTTTAATGGGAATCTAATTTTTTTCTTTATTAAGAATTCCCATGGTGTGTTTGTTTACTTGTTTGGTTTAGATTCTATAGTTCTGAAAATTTTTACTGTGGCCAGTTTTTTCAAGCTCATTCATTGCTTCTGTGTAGAAATTTTTGGTTTCTCTACCGTGTTAGTTTTTCATCACTTTAACAAACTGTTTGAATAACAATTTAAAGAGTAAAGATTTGTTTTGACTTACAGGTTTGGAGATTTCAGCTTGCTCTATTGCTTTCAGGCCTGGGTGAGACAGAAGCATAATGGTAGAAGGGCATAGTGAAGGAACACTGTTCATTGCATGGCATCCAGGAAGCAGAGCAAGAGGGAACAGCCAGAGAGGAAGGAGCCAGGGACAAGTCCCCAATGACACACCACCATTATCCACTCCAGTCAACTAAGCTCCACCTCCTAGGTGTCCATTATCTCCCAATGTCATCAAATTCCAGTCTATCAATAATTTAATCCATGCTGAAGTTAGCGCCCTCATCATCTTCTGAAAGCCGTGCCTGTGAACACAAAACTTTTAAGAGGCATTTTCAAGAACCTTTAAGACAGAGATCTGGAGCCAGGGATTTAGCTCAAGTGGTACCATGCCTACCTTGGGAGAGGGAGGGAGGGAGGGAGAGGGAGAGGGAGAGGGAGCCAGAAAGTTAGCTCAGTGGTTCTGGTGCCTGCCTTGCAAGCGCAAGGTCCTGAGTTCAATCCCCGGTAACCACATACAATTCTGGGTGTGGTGACTCATGCCCACCAGCAATCAATACCACATAGCACAGTGCCAGGAGTAATCCCAGCACTCAGGAGGAAGAGGCAGGAGGATTGCTGAGTTCGAGGCTTGCCTGGGCTACATAGTGAGCACAGGGCCAGCCTGAACTACAAAGCGAGACCCTGTCTCAAAAAAAAAAAAAAAAAAAGAAAGAGAGAGAGACAGAGACAGAGAGACAGAGAAAGAGACAGACACAGGGACAGAGACAGAGAGATAAAGATCTGGAGGGCCAGTTATGTAGCTCAGTGGCACTGTGCCTCCCTGGAAAACACAAAATCCTAAGTTTGATCCCTAGCACCAATGAAGAAAAGATCTGGGGATGGTTTAATGGTAGAGTGCTTGCCTAGCATGTATAAGGTCCCAGGTTTCAGGGGCAGCTCCTTGAGAGGGAAAGAAAAAAAGAAGGGAAGGGTGGGGGAAGAAGAACAAGGAAGGGGGGAGAGATGGAGGCATGTCCCTAATATCCAGATAATGCTGTTCTTGGACACCCCTTTGAGTACAAGGCTCTACAGCTGTGGTTCTCAAATTAGTTGTTTAGAGGCAGTGGGGTTTTTAAAAAATACTAAAGGCTGCTAATTGTGGTGCTATACACTTGAGATCCCAGCATTCAGGAGCCTGAAACAGGAAGATCATTGTGAGTTCAAGGTCAACCTTGATTACATAGTGAGATCCTGTTTCAAAAAAACAACAACAAAAAACTCCAACATACACACACACACACACACACATATACATATAATTATATATAGTTATATACTAATTATATTTTATATATTAGCCATATATATGTATGGCTAAGCCCCTCTCTCTAAAGATTCTGATTCAGTTTAACTGAGACTTGGATATAATTCTTTTTAAAAGTCTTGCAAATAGTGCTAATGACTCCTTAGAGGAATATTTACCAAGTGACATGATCAGTTATTTCCAATTCATTAATGATGACTTGAATCAACCATTGATTCATTCAGTCATGTTCACGTATTCAACTTTAATATTTGTGTGCTCTCTTCTAGAGAAATTATGTATATGAATTGTCCAATTTCCAAATAGCTTTTAGCATCTAATAGAAATTTCTACCTTTTTTCTGCTGGATTTCTTAGTAGGTTTTTTCATTAGTAGTTCCTAACTAATAAAATTAAACTCTGAATAACATCATATCCACAAATTCCACACCATGGGGTATCTTTTGGAACTAGACAATAGCAAAGAAGAGCAAAATTAAGTAGTCTAGACAAGGAAGAAAAATCTATTTTCAGTTTATGTTTTATTAGAGGTGATTTGCCAGTCAGATATGTTAAAATTATCCAGAATTAAAAGAAAGAATAAGTTGGGCTGGAGATTTAGCTCAAGTGGTACCGCACCTACCTTGGAAGCACAAGGACCTGAGTTCAATCCCTGGTACCGCAAAACAGAAAGAAAAAAGAATAAGTAGTTTTATAAAACCCTCCTTTGTTTCTGTTTCACCCATGCCAGCATCTACTTACTCCTTTTCTGAATTATTCCAAAGAAACCTCAGACACCAGCTAGCTCATTTCATCTAGAAATATTTCAGTATGTGTCTCTAAAACAATCAAATGCTGTTAAAACACTTGAAAAATGAACAACAGCTGGATGTGGTGCATACTTATAATTCCTGTAGTCAGAAGGCTGAGGCAGGAGGATCACCATGAGTTTGAGGGCAGTCTGGGCCACATAGTGAGTTCAAATTCAGCCTGAACAGCACAGTGAGACTGTGTCTCAAAAAGAAACAAAACAAAATCAAGTGAAAACAGTAGTCTTTTAATATCAAACAGAGTTACTGATCATATTTCAATAATTTTATAATTTTTAATAATCTTTTAAAGTCAGGATTCAAGTAAAGTTTGCGTGTTTTGTCTTGTAGATCTCTTTTCATCTAGAGATTTCTTCAAAATACATGCTCCTCTAGTACTTAATTGTAGAATAAACCATAAACTGATCCCATAAAGCTCTGGATTCTGCTGATTCTTACTCCACTGTGTTTTACCATGTTCCTCTGTCCTCTCCATATCTTATGGATTGTGAATCTAAAAAAGAAATATATTAAACATTAATAATGCCCTACCGCATTACACTTTCCAGGTACTTGGGTAAAAGTGATACTGTCTTCGGAAGAGGTTGGTGTATTGAAATTGACCAGTTCTGGTCAGAATAAGGACACACAAGGAGACTGAGATCATGATTGCGGAACAAGATAGTGTAGGAGAAAGATCTTAAAGTGGTATAGGACCTAGTATTTGTTTTACCTCTTGCACCCTGTTCCAGGTTTACTCTATGGAATCGTAAAGCATGAAGCTCTGCTCACTGGGAAGATTGTCTTCACCCCTCTCCTTCCGCCCTTTTTTGAGTGGGACTGTAGTTTCACTCTCCGAGGTAGTCCTCCAAAATAGACGAGGTCTCGATTTACTATTCATCCAAGAGGGAGGGCTCTGTGTCGCTCTAAAAGAAGAGTGCTGCTTTTACATTGATAAAACAGGCTTAGTACAAAACAGCATAGAAAGAGTAAAAAATAGCCTTGAAGAGCGCAAACGCAAACAAGAACAAGAATCCTGGTACCAAAACTGGTTCTCCACCTCCCCCTGGCTTTCAACCCTATTACCCACAATCTTGGGCCCCCTCCTCCGGCTTCTGCTCTTGCTCTCTTTTGGGCCGTGGGCTTTTCGACAATTAACAGATCTTATTAAGAAACAGGTCGCTTCAGCCACCAGACAAAACGTCTCAGTCCATTATCATCAGATCCACACAGACGACAACGCTCACAGCCCCCCCGAGCAAGGCTCACCTCTCAGACTTCACCGCCTCATCTAACTTCTTTTTCACAGACCAGTGGTCCCAATGACGGGAATAGGTTGGCGCCATGGACCAGAGTCACACTAAAAAATAAGGCTGTGTGTAATCCCAATGACGGGAATAGTGAGAGGCCACAGTCTGTGTTCAGACGTGGATGCAACTCTCATAGCCTAAGACAGGGAGCTCACCCTTTTAAAGTGCTGGTCATGGAGGCACGCCAACTAGCCTAAGACAGGGACACTGGCTGCTCCCCTATCTATAAAAGTAAAGACGGGGAGATGTTGGGAGCCATGACGAGCCTCCCCAAGGCACCTCCTGAAGACAAATGAGAAATGAGCAAACCACCTGCCTGGAAGCCGTGTTCCCGAACTTTATGCCCACACTCGTTCAGCAGAGCGAAACATTCCAGTAATAATCACCAAAGGCTCCAACGTGACCCGAGGGCAACCTCTGCACAGAGCCTCAGCCCTCCCCCTATACTCTATATATTGTAAGCTTTTTCCCCAATAAAATGAGACCTTGACAAGACTCCTTTGCTTGGTCTCGCTCCTTTTCTCGCCCATGTTTCTTTTCAGGTGAAGTCCTCCTCGCCCCCACGAATAACAGTGGCCCGCGGGTCGGGTCAGCTCTACATTTCTGGCTGGTTCCATCACACTATATATATCCTTTAATAAACCTAGCCCACTTTTCCTTCCTCTGTTAAATGACTGTAGGGGCCTCCATATGAAGTCACAGGTATGTGTTCAGTAAGGAGCACCTAGGGCTTGGAATGTAGCTCAGTGGCTCTATACCTGCCTGGTAAGTGCAAGATCCTGAGTTTGATGCCTGGTTCCACCAAAAAAAAAAAAAAAAGAAAAAAAAAGAAAAAAGTTGAGAGATGGAGAGGAGTACTGAAGCAGTAGGAACAGATGTCAGGGGAGCAGAACAACTTCCTCCCAAAGCTCATAATTTCCAGACCTGCCAGAGCTTGGTCCCATCGCAGATGTTCCTTATACTACAGCCCTGCAGCCCAACCAACCCACTGAAAGTTGAAAGTACGTGTAGAAAATACATTTGATCTGTCTATCCTGAAAAAGCACCACGGTTACGCAGCACAGCATGCTGTAGAACTCCAATTTTTCCTTTCTTTGATCTGGGGTTGCCAGCAAAAAGAGAGTCAGGTGACATACTGAAGCAGAAAACAGTGAGGGCCCCACCATGGATAACTAACACAAAGATAGGAGCAAAAATGGTGGCATAGCTCACTGAGTGACTCCTATCAGTCTTGAGGGCCCCAGGTAGAAATTTGTGCTTCCTTATGTACCTCTTTTTACATCCACAAAGCTTAATTCCATTAGAGTTTCCCTGGGAATATAGCAAGTAGGATTTACACAGAGCAGAGAAGAGCAGCAGAGAAGGTGAGAGCAAGTTCTGGCAGGATTTTCTGAGTCTGTTACTCTCTTTGGGTGACAGATTACCAAAGTTGTCATGGCTTTTCAGGTACATTCTATATAAAAGCATAGTCCCCTGGTTAATCCATAGTTCCCCAATTCCCCATATAGAAGGGTAGTCACCTTTCAATATTTCAGCCCTAGAAGAAAGATCCAGATTCAAAATTATAAGTATAGTTTCTACTAAATGCATGTTGCCTTTAAGCAATTATAAAGTTGAAAAATCGTGAGTTAGTCATAAATTGGAGACTATGTGTATATCGATGGAGTGTGGGAACTGCTCCCTCCAAAAATAGCACTTTGAAATTTGAGGAACAGCAGAAATAGGTTATAGAAAGTCCTTTGCTCCCTTTTTGAAGCAGCCAAACTGACTTTGAACTGTGTGGGAGACAGGGGAAGAGAATGCACCCAGAACACTTGTGGGAAGCTCCAGTCTCCTGTGAGTCCCACAGCAAAAGGATAAACAACCAATAAGCAACAAAACTGGAACATTAAGAAAAAGGGTGAGTCTGGGCTCGACCCTTGCTTCTTCTTTGAGTAGCAGAAGGTCCAGTACCCCAAGCTTGCCATTCCTTTATTCTCACTGCACCTTTATTGGGTGCCAAGCCTTCACACCCAAAATCCTAGCATGTATAAGGATATCTGCAACAATCCCTGTGGTTGAAAATCCCACATTGGCAGATGTTTGCCAATAATCATTGTAGTTGAAGATCCCACAGGGCAGGGCAGATGTTCACGATAATCCCAGTAGTTGATCCTTCAGGGGAGGCAGACATTCATAAATTGTCCACAGTTCCCGACACCACTGAAAAACAAATCTCAAGATCCTTATTTCAGAGGGCCCCGCCATGTTCTTGCAGGAAAGGACTGACCGCAAGAGATGCCATGAGGAATCTGACTCAACAGGCCTTGAAAAGTGCTCCTTCTTCTCAGTTAACTACCATTAAGCTATGTCTTTTTGTTTTCCAGTCATACCTCTCTGTGTAGCTATCCATAAAAATACATTTTTCCTGGTTTCTTTGGGTTTTTATTTATGAAGACTCCTGTGTTATGTAAAATTTAAGTAAATGTATATGCTTTTCTGCTGTTAATCTGTTCATTATTATAGGGGTCTTAGCCATGAACTTGGTGATAGGTAAGAAAAGATGCTGCTTTTTCTCTCCTGAAATATCATTAGGAGAGATACCAGCTCTCTTTTGGAAAGAGACACTTTCTAGTAGCCAAGGTGGCACATACTTTTAATCCCAGCACTTGGGAGGCTGATCCAGGATTATTGTGAATTTGAGGCCACTCTGGGCTACATAGTGAGCTCAAGGCCCTTCTGAATTACATAGGAGACCCTGTCTCAAAAAAATAAAAAAAAGTTTTAAAAAGAGATCCTATATTCCCACAGACTACTGGGCACTGAAGAACTTTCTCTAGGTAGGAGTTTTAGAGGTTTATCAGTTTCTTGGTATGCATGTGTTTTACCAACAGATCTAAAGTGTTCACTTTTTCCTGATCACTAGATCTAATTATCATGCCATCAGTATAATAGGCCACTGTGATTGTAAACTATGAAAATAAACAAGATTCCTTCAGATCGTATTCTGACAAAGATAGTTGATTTAACCCTGAGGCAGGAAGATATATTGCTGAACTGGACAGATGAAAGTAAACTATTTTTAGTTTTTCTGCTGACAGAATTGAGAGGAAGTAAAAGTATTTTCTAGGTTAAGAGCTGCAAATCAGTTACCAGAGAGTGTTGTCTTTAGAGCAGCCAACCAAAAGCAACCCAGTAGAGAGAAAGCCAGAGCAATGAATATGCAGCCTCACTTGATTATCAACCTCAAGTCTTCCCCTGGTGCCTCCAATTAGCCCAACCAAACTGAAACACGATCCTATAATGGAGACAGTTTGGGAAATGCAAATGAAAACTACTCACTAGTTTGTACATGACATAGTACACATTAGTGTCATGGATCCTGCTCTGATATTAAGGGAAAGTTCCTTACTCAAATAGAGTTTAAGAGTTCTGTCACTGGACAGGAAGCTTTCTGGACCAAATTGGTTGAAGTTAGATTACTGGTACATTGTGTATTTTCTATTTAGTTGACAATGAAGACAGATTATATACAATAGTAGGTTAGAATTTGAGACTTTGAAAATTCTAGTGTCCGCTTTTTCGATACATCATCTTTGTTTCTTTTGAGACAGTGTCTCACTTTGTAGTTCAGGCTGGCCCTGAGCTCACTATGTGGCCCAGGCAAACCCCAAACTCATAGCAATCCTCTTGCCTCTGCTTCCCAAGTGCTGGGATTATAGGTGTGAGCCACCTTGCCCAACACTGTAGTATGCGGTTATCAGGGATTGAACTCGAAACCTTGCTCTTGCAAGGCACACACCAGAACCACTGAGCTAAATCCCCAGCCCCATAATCATTGTTTTAACAGTATTCTTTCTTTTCTCTCCCTCCCTCCCTC
>PVIC010019759.1:0-30232 GCA_004025085.1 Thryonomys swinderianus | reverse complement strand
GTACCGCACGAGCTAAATCTCCGGCCCTAGCATTTCAGCTTTTAGTATCTGCATACTCATCTCTCGGATGTGGGCACTCATGGAAGTGCTGAGGATAAATGCTGACGTCATAGCAACCCTTCTTTCTCTTTGGGGTTCAAGGCTGACAGTGTGCTCGGAAACGTTCCTCTTATTTGGAATTTCCTTTCCAACATACTTTGGATTTGCATTCAAGATAAAATTTCTCAATCAATTTCCAAGTTAGAAAAATTGAAGCCTCCTTATTCTACCTAAGAGGTTAAAGATTCGCATCGTTATCTTAACATGGAGCAGGCTGAGGTAGCACTAGATTTGGGGTCATTAATACTCATTCACTCTCTTTCCACTAGTAGCTGCTATTCTCATTTCCTTTTGGAAATCCACCCTCCCCAGATAGCGTGTGATTCAGATGCACACAACACCCACCCCATTTCTCTCCCCAAAACGTCGCCTGGCAGAGTACAAAGGACAGAACATGCAGCCTTGGCAGTGAGAGCCAGTGATACCCAGTAAGACCTTCTGTGGGAGTGCTGCGATAGACACAGGCGCTCTGCCTCAGTGACTCTAATCTCAGCCACAGAAAGGCCTAGGGCTACAGCTCTCTTTGAACAAGGTTGGCGCTAAGAATGGAACTAAAATCGAGGGAGTAGGGCTGAAAATCCACGAAGGACAGAAGGAAAGACAGGTGGCAAGAAAGGCGAGAGGGAAGACAGATTAGATCCTGATGGTGTCCTTTTACCCCGGATCAACAGAGCTCTAACCTTTTCAGTGGATGAATGAGCGAGCCCTCCAGCACTACAGCAAATACCTGGGACAAATTATAGAGAGAAAAGCTTTATTTTGACTTGCAGTTTTAAAGGTTTCGCTCCATGATCAATTGGCTTGTCACTTTTGAGTCAGCACACAGGGCCAGGAGGCTAAAGAAGAGAAGCCAAGGGTCTTCTCTCGGGCTGTGGCTTCCCTAGCCCCTTAGAAGGCATTTCCATCCGTGACCTGAAGACCGGCCCCTTGCCCCACCTCCCAGCAGTACACATGGACGTCCAGAGGACATTTATCCAAGCCACAGCAATCTCCCATTTTTACTTAAGGGCATTTGCACTACATTTACTGTCCGGCAGAGTAAGAAACTCAGTTGTTAAACTAATACAGCTGTCAGCACGGAGTGGCGGGAAGGGACCCCTCACTGGTGCGACTCGGAGGAACACAGACCCAGGCCGCAGCCCTGATGGCAGCTCACGCTTGTTCTTCTGGGGCGGGAACTGAGAAGCTGGGGAGAGAAGTCCCCCGTGTGTGTCGGGCAGAGCCGTGCGGAAGCGCCTGCGAACGGGCAGGGCTGTCACTCACGAGGTGCCCACTAGGAGACTAACAAACTGCCTCACTGCTTGGATTCTTTAGGCCTCTCAGATGCCACACAGGAATGTGATTTTTATACTAAGAAACCCTGTTCCTGCATTCTAAACCCCGGGAAAACTCTTCTTAAACTGAAGTATAAAGTAGACCACACAATGCCCACACCCCTAAACTAGTGCAGCTATTTACATTTCATACTACTAGAAACTTCTGGGGGTTTTTTCAAGGCTGCCATGGCAACTCTGAGAGCTGAGGTTTCTGACTCTACCTCCAAACCTACCTGCAAAGCCCAGGTGGCCCTGCTCTCATGAGGTACACAGGTTTTATTTTGGTTTTCTTCGGTTCCAAGTTTAGCCTAGTTTCTAAATTGGCTATGCTGCCCTTTATGACTGATTCACAGTGACCTTCTAAGGGGTTTAGTCACCACAGTAATCCTGACTCCTCTGAGAAACTCCTGCTGTGAAATCTTAGCTTAACCACATTCCACAAATCACTCACCCCCCAGGATAGACTTCCACCCTGAATTGATGATTGCACTTTTTGTTTTTTTCAAATAGAGCTCAAGCCCCTGTAAATTTTATCAGGGATTTTCCATGGGATAATAAGATTTGGTAATAGGATTAATACCAAAGTATGTACCCTCAAAATTTCAAAAAATTATTATTCTTTAAATCTTGTTCTTCATTTTGATAAAAAAGTAAAGTTAAAGGAACAGCAAATTTGCTGGCTTCTTTGTTCAGTAAAACAATATGGAGCAAAAGTTTAGGCTTTTAAAAGCATGTGATCAGACTTTTTTAAAAAGCATGTTCTATGCAGCTGATCAAGGCTATAACCTCTATTCGATCTATGCCAGCAGGTAAAATAAAAGCGAACAAAACACGGTCGATATTGTTATTTACTCTATTAGTGATGTAGGAGAAATATAACGCCCAACCTGTTAGATGTTAAATATGCCAAGTTTGTGGTCCCACAACATCAAGGAAGGGAGTCGAAAACCAGAGGAACAACTTAGAAAATAGTTATTGGAAATAAGGACACAATAACTCCTGCGTTTCCAGGAAGGCTCTCCCAAGACCGGTTTTTAGGGTAACTTACATACCAATGTGATGACATAGGTAAAACAAAGGGCAAACTATCGTCAACCTATAGGGTTACAAGTATAGCCACTTAGCTAAGACTGGTCACCTACCTGGGTAGTCGGTGCCTAACCCAGACTTACTGGGCAAGGTGGTACTAGAGACAATACAATTTCAGGTTATTATTTATCCCTTAGGGAAGCATGAAGAACCGGCCTTTGCCTCCGTGTAGCCTTCTTCAGATATGCTTCCAGACACTATTCTTGTCTTTATTTTTGTGCTGACTTTCTTGAGACTCCAGTTCCTCTCAGTATATTAATTTCTATCTAATTTATCTGCCCATAATATTAGGATACTCTTACTACTATAACAAGTCACCAAATAATAGCGTCTTAATCTAAGATTATTTCGTTTCTTGCTCATGGTCACCGAGTTATGTCGGCCTCGGCCTCTGGCCAGCAGATGAGGGAAGGAGGAAGACTGAACAGAAGAGTGGAGAAGACTTAGAGCCCAGAGGAAGACGTGGATCATTCTCCAGATCTGTAAAGTTCTCACTAACTGCAAGGGAAGCTGGAGAACGCAGCCCCACTCTGTTCCCAAGAACAGAAGAGGGCTTCGTGAGCCCTCTGTTAGTCTTAATCACTCCGGGGTGACCATCATTCTAAATCCTCACACAGGTGATGCGGCTCACGTCTCCATGTTCCTCTAAAGCCTTCTGCAGCCATAGGTGGGGCTTTTCAGACGTGGCTGGATTTAGAATATGTGACGCTAGGATTGGTTCATGGTGCTAAGATCAAGGGCGCTAGGATTAAGAGTGTCAGTGCTGCCCACCCTAAGTAGCCTGGATAAAGTTAAGGTGCTGGAAGAGCTGTGGTCACCCCTTGTTGCTTTGGTACCTTCTGTCCGTCACGAACTGTTTCTCCTCCATCCTGCCACCCTGCCTTGCAGCTACCCAGTTATGTAAGGAAACTTCTACAAACCGTGAGCCAAATAAATCTTTCCTCCCTTCACTTTGGCCATTGGGTATTTTGTCTCCAACGAGAAAAGTAACTAAGACAACAGGCTTCTCTTTTTTCTGTCTTGAATATAATCTTTATCAAAATTATAAATGTTACACAGTTCTTAATGACTGTCCTCGCACAGAACTGCTCCCGCATGTCCGATCTTTCAGGTAACCCTCTCAACCATTCAGAGATAGGATGATCATTCACTTGCCGTCATGATGTAGACGAAAAGCTTCATGTGTGTGGATGGTGATTGGATCACACAGGCACTATGGGAATGCTGTTCTGTGGTAAGGCCTGGATCGAGGCACGTCACTGGGGCTGTGGCCTGAGAACCCTGTCCCTCTCCAGCCCCTCCCTCCTCTCTCTACTTCCAGGCTGCCATGACAGGAGCTGGCTTTCATTTGCTCAAACCCTTTGACCATACTGTCTCTGCCTTGGACCAGGCCCTCTGTGGACTGCAAATGTGGGCCAAAATAAACTTCTTCTCCTCTGACTTGTAGGCATCAGGTATTTTGCCCCAGTAATAAGAAAATTACATCCCCACTTTAAATATGAGTGAACTAAGATAAGTTAATGAACGTCGGACTTAGGTCCTAAATACGGGTCCTCGAAACCCGACTGCAGGAACCCGAGACAGGCAATGTCAAAAGGTGGCCGAGGGCTGGCTCCGTTACAGAGCGCCCGGGCTGGATCTCAACTCTGCTATAGCCGAAGATGCAGCAGTTTGTGAAAAGCACTAGCCGATCGGGCTATTGAACGGAAGACTGAAGCACTCCAGCTGTTATTTTATCCCCCCAACAACTAACTACACCAACACCGTATCAAATTTCTCATGGAGTCATTAATTTAGGAAGATATTTTTTCATTTGATATCTTGCCTCACTGTCAGCCCATGAGGGAGCCATGGGAGATTTATTATTCTCCATATCTAATGCTCAGGCAACCGGGAGACCTCAGTAGAACATGGTCTTCCCAAGGGTGTGCGGTCATGAAACAGCGAGGTCGGGACTAGAACGTGCGCGAGTAGGGAGTGTTTCTGCCTTTACTAGATGAGGGTCCCTGGGAGCAGGCCCTGAAATAAAGATTGGAGGACAAGCCTCAGACTCTGGGGCAATCCCAGCCAGTGAAGAGATGAGAGAAAAGAAAGAAAACAGCCATGGGGCCGGAGATTTAGCTCAGCGGTTCCGGCACCTGCCCTGCAAGCACAAGGTCCTGAGTTCAATCCCGGTAACCACATACAATGCTGGGCAGGGAGACTCACGCCCATCAGCCATCAATACCACATACCACAGTGCCGGGCGTGGTGGCTCACACCTGTCATCCCAGCACTCGGGAGGCAGAGGCAGGAGGATTGCCGAGTTCCAGGCTTGCCTGGGCTCCATAGTGAGCTGAGGGCCAGTCTGAACTACAAAGCGAGACCCTGTCTCAAAAAAAAAAAAGAAAGAGAAAGAAAACAGCCGTAAACTATGCACTATTGATTAGGTTACCCTTCTTGGCAGCCGAGAGGAACTGTGGCACTCTGGGAAAGGGCATCCTCCTGCCCAGGCCTTGCAGGACTCCTCTGACGCGTGTCCCGGTGACGAGAGCGAGGGCATGTGGCTGGGGCCCCGCAGCATCTCCCAGGTCCCTGCGCTGGAGCCGAAGCCCCGTCTCCTCGGTCTTCCCCTCGCCCGTACTCTCACGGATTCCTCCACAAGGAGGCGGTTGGTAGACGCTGTGCCTTACACAGAAGCTGCCCAAGCTCGGAGCGGGAAGGGACTCGAAATACCCAACGGTGGAGATGTAGGTTAGATGTTGAATCCAGTTCTGGTATTTCCTCGAATAAATCGTCTCACTCTGCTAGAGCCTAATTCCCCGCTTAGGACATTGAGCTAACGTATGTTGGGAGGATTCAAAATATAAAAAGTGAACTGCAAGCCCCAAGCTAGTAAGGGTCACGTTGACTCACCAGTTTACCCGCAGCGCCTAACAGTGCCCGGGAACAGGGAGCGAATGGACAGCCGGTGAGCGCGCAAGTGCGTAAGTGGACAGAAGGGGAGCGCTGAGCAGAGGAGCGGACGGAGGACAGCGCCGGGGCCGTGGGGCGTGGGCCCGGCCAGCGCGGGGCCTGGGCCGCCGAAGCCTGCGCCCGGGCCTCGCTCCCCTCCCGCCTCTGGCTTCCTGGGCTGATGATGAGTAGCGGTGCCGCGAGAGCTGCCTCGGGGAGAAAATGAACGCACCGCAGCTGTCTCAGTGCTCACAGGAGCCGTGAAGAGCAGAGCTAGAAACACGTTTCCCCGGAGGGAGACTTAGCATTTCCCAGGTGGTGGCCTGGCTGCCCCGCACGGACTCAGCTCCCCGCCCTGCGCTGTTCTTCCCGCTGCTGCCGGGACGGACGCTTTCCCCGGCAGGGCCCCGGCCCTCCGTGCAGAGGCCGGGCGAGAGGCCACCGTGGCCGCCGCCTGCACCTTCCCCCGCCTCTGCCCCCCTCTCCTCTCCACCTCCCGCTGTACCTGGCAGTGTGCGCTGGGGGAATTTGACCACAAAATCTTCCACCCACCTCGGATCCCGATGAATGTGATTGTGAGTACATTAGTCTCAAATACTGGGCTGGAAGTTTAGCTCAGCGGCACTGCACCTGCCTGGCAAGGGCAAAAGTCCTGAGTTCGATTCCTGGTGCCAAAGGGAGAAAAAAGAAACTCCGACTAGCTATATCTCAAGCATCACAAATCTTATGGCTAGAAATCTTTAGCGCCCCCCAACAGAAGATGCTTCACATGTTAATAAGCTATGGGGATCTAGAGGGTGCGACTCGGGGGCAGAGTTCATGCTGAGCATTTGTGAGGCCCCAGGTTTGATCTCCAGTGTAAAAGGGTCCCATGGCAATGCTGAGATCCCACAGGGGAATTTGCTCATCCCACCCTTTATAAAAAGCTCTTAGGTGGATCATAAATAAATAATCACCAAATAAAGATATGATTACCAAGATTTATGTGATATGAAGGGAACCTGTACAAATTCCTGTTAGAGCCTTTAACAGGGCTGTGTCAACTCCTCGGGGAGATTCCCTGAGGCCGACCTGTTCTCTTCGGGATGCTTAGACCAGCTAGATTATGAACAACGGGACTTTATTCTTAGTTCTGGAGGTTCAGAGTCCGAAATCAAGGTGACAGAAGAGGACGTCTGACAGAGTCCACGTCCCGGTGTATGGACAGGCTGCCTGCCGTGTCCTCAGATGGTGGGAAACGCAGGTTTCTGGGGGCCTCTTTTATAAGAACCTTAATCGTGTCTTGGTCAATTTCCAAAGGCCTCATTTTCTAATATCATCAAAGGAAAGGGGCTGGTTAATTTTGGGTCTGTTGATTTTGTTAACAGTCGGTCTGTTAATTTGGGGTAGATACAAACATTCAGACCACAGCACTGAGAAAGTGGCATCTGGAGGGGTCAATGCCTGATAAAAACTCTGGAAGGAAGAAAGAACTGAGCATCCACAAAGGGCTGAGAAGTCGGTGTGGCTAGGAGGACAGGACCCTGGGTGGAGTCCGAGAACGCTAACGCGTTTCCCTCAGTCACGCAGCCAGGTCTGGGGTAGATCCTGAAGCAGACAACGCCGACCAGCACGGGCTCCAGCCACTCACTGCAGTACTACCGTGCCCCTGTCCTGATTTAGAGGAAAAAGAAAAACCACGACTCTTCTCTCCAGCTTGATCTTCGCCCAAGGATCCCTGGGGCCTCACTGAAGGAGATAACATAGCCAGCCTTGGAGTGTGGAGTCTGTGTTGAGCTGGGCCTGGTGGGACGTGCCTCTTATCCCAACGCTCAAGGAGCCTGAGGCAATGGGATGATGAGCTGAAGCCCAATTTTGGAAGTTTAGCAATCGAGCAAGAACCTGACTCAAAATAAGAGCTGGTGTGTAACTCAGTATGGAGGCTCTGGGTTGAGTGCACAGAAATGAATGGATGAATGAATGGATGAATGAATGAAATAGTTGTGCTGTCTGCCAGGTGGCAAAGGTGGGGAGAGACCATTTGGGAGGCTGCTGTAGTTATCAGAGTGAGAGCCAGTGGCAGCTTGGACCAGAGAGTGACAGTGGGGAAAAGAAGAGGGGGATAAAATCGAGATTTCTTTAGAAGATGTTTACAGAGCTGGACTAGTTGGATATCAGCATGAGGATGATGACGGCATCCCTGGTGCTGCGGCGCAGATATGTCCAGAACCCCCAAGAGGGGCTGAGGCTCTGTGTGGTGCCCCCTCCTGAGCAGGACTTAGGTCTTTCAGCTGTCTTGCCCCCCCCCCCCGCCGCAGGAGGGGACACACATGTCCCCGCGCCTCCCGGAGGGCGCCCCATGACACCAGACGGCCATTCTCTCCAGACTCCAAACCTGCTAGTGTCTTGATCTTGGGCACCTCAGTTCCCAGAGCCATACAAAAAGATATTTCTGGCCGTGTGATGGCTCACGCCTGTCATCCCAGCACTCAGGAGGCAGAGGCAGGAGGACTGCTGAGTTCCGGGCTTGCCTGGGCTTCACAGTGAGCTCAGAGCCAGCCTGAACTACAAAGCAAGACCCGGTCTCAAAAAAAAAAAAAAAAAAAAGAAATCAAGGTGTTGGTAGAGTTGGTTCCTTCCAGAGGCCCTGAAAGATAATCCATTTCATGTGTTTCTTCTAGCTCCGGATATCCCATATGAGTCCTAAGTGTCTGGCCTGTAGCACTTCCGTTCCAATCTCTAGCTCATCTTCACTGACTACTGTGGTTTAGATCGAAAACATGCCCCAAAGGTCTTCTGAGTTCAGAGGTGGGGTATTGGATGGAAACTGGATGATACGAGGTAGAGTCTGGTTGGAAGAACTGGGGCACTGGAAGGAGGATGTGGAAGGAAATATTCTTGTTCCTTGTTCCTGCTTCTCCCTCTACTTCCTAGCAGCCGTGGGCTGAGTAGTTTTCTTATACAATGTCATTCCTGCCTCACAGCCGCCAATCATGTAGTGACTGAACCCTCTAAAGTCATGAGCCAAAACAGATAAATAAAACAAGATAATGTGAGTGTACTTTGTCCCATCCAACTGAAAGTGACTAATGCGGTCTTTCTCCTGAGTTCCTCTCCCTCCCTCTCTCTCTCTCTCTCTCTCTCTCTCTCTCTCTCTCTCTCTCTCTCTCTCTCTCTCTCTCTCCTATCTCTTTTGAGACAAGGCCTCGCTTTGTAGTTCAGGCTGGTCCTGAGCTCACTATGCAGCCCAGGCAAGCCTTGAACTCAAAGCAATCCTCCTGTCTCTGCCTCCTGAGTGCTGAGCCACCAAATCCAGCATTGTGGTATGTGGTATTGATTGCTGGTAGGCGTGAGTCACCATGCCTGGGATTGTTGTATGTGGTTACCAGGGATCGAACCCGGGACCTTGCACTTGCTAGGCAGGCGTGGGAACACCGAGCTAAATCTCCAGCCCCTCTCTGTCTTCTTTACTGTCTCTAAGGACACTAGTCACTGAATTTGGGGCCCACCCTAAATTTGGAATGATCTCATTGAGATCCTTAATTCAGTTACATTAGCAAAGACTCTTTTTCCAAATAAATTCACATTCACAGATACCGGGGGGTTAAGCTTTGAACATATGGTTTCTGAAGTACAATTCAATCTCATTACAAAGGTAAAACCACCTACATATTAGAAAACACAATGGCAAGGAGCACATCTGAGCACAGAAATACATCAGCTCCCTGTTCGTTGCAACAATTTAATTACTGTAATCTGTTTTCTTGTCTTCCCCCTAAATACCCTAAAAGATTACAGAGGTTTCAGTAGTTAATTCTGAAGTTTATGTATAAACAGAAGAAACAAGGATTTGTTCTAGGGTACATGCCCTCAGAGATATGTGCAAATTCTTTCAAGCTAGGACTAATTGTTGATTTTAAAGGCTGATCATTTATTTGCCAGAGTCAAAAAATAGCCAGAGATTAAAGAGCAGCTGTGGATAAATTAATTTTATCTCCATCACACCAGTGAGAGTTGGAAATGTACCAGGAATCAAAGCAGGTAAAAGAGTTGAAAATTGTTAGACATTTACATTAGACTTCAGCTGATCATTTTCAATCTCTTCTCCATTAAAAATAATGCTAACAGGGCCGGAGGGTTAGCTCAGTGGTTCTGGCGCCTGCCTCACAAGCGCAAGGTCCTGAGTTTGATCCCCGGTAACCACATACAATGCTGGGCATGGAAACTCATGCCCATCAGCAATCAATACCACATACCACAGCACCGGGCGTGGTGGCTCACGCCTGTCATCCCAGCACTCGGGAGGCAGAGGCAGGAGGATTGCTGAGTTCCAGGCTTGCCTGGGCTCCATAGTGAGCTCAGAGCCAGCCTGAACTACAAAGCGAGACCTGGTCTCAAAAAAAAAAAAAAAAATTACAAAACATCTCAAAAAATAAAATAGACTATCTCTTAAAAAAATGCTAACAGGTTGAAACATCGAGCACTTTTTGTGTTTGTGAACCACCAGTCAAAGCACTTTGTATGAATTATCTTATTTGATTCTCACCACAACCCCATGACAATAATCACCCCGTTTCACAAGCAAATATTAAAGCAACAAGAGGTTAAATAACTCGCTAAAGGTTACAAAACCACAAAGAAGTGAAGCCAGAACCTGAACTCGGGCAGATCCTAGTACCTGCTTAATCAGTATGTTATTTTTAGGCTTTTTAAAAAAAGCTACATATATTATTATAAGAAGATAGGAAAAAAGAAATAAAAAGCAGCTAAAAAAAAGAGACAGGGAAATCAAAATTTTCAAGGTGTACTTTTGAGAAAAACTACAACTTTGAGATAAGACTTTTCCCTTCCAGTAAATTCACTCAAAAAAAAAAAATCCTAAAAGTCTTGTTACAGCGAGACTCTGAATCTCTCCTTTTCACCTAGGAACTGTGCTTCCTCCATCCCCAGGGAGCAGCAAGCTCAGCAGCAGCACATCCCAACTTGAAGCCTTGGGAGATGGTTCACGCTGTGACCCCACAGAGCACATGTTCCGGAGTTCCCGTAGAAAGAAGCTCCTGAAATGTACTCTAGGGATTTTTTTTTTTCCAAAGGCAAAACACAGTAAGTAAAATCTGAGCAGTTACTATGAAGTATCCATTCTTCTACTCAGCTTTCATCTTTCTGCCATTATTCTATCTTTACTATGTCTTTCTTCAAAAAAGCAATTGGTGACAGGTTTTTTAGAGTAGCTTTCTGTGCTTGCTGATTCAGCCTGCATATAAAAGGTAGTCCAGACTACAAATATGAAGTTGATGAAAGAAAGAAAGAAAGAAAGAAAGAAAGAAAGAAAGAAAGAAAGAAAGAAAGAAAGAGAGAGAGAAAGGAAGAAAGAAAGAAAGAAAGAAACAGGAAGAAAGAAAGAAAGAGAAAGGAAGAAAGAAAGAAAGAAAGAAAGAAAGAAAGAAAGAAAGAAAGAAAGAAAGAAAGAAAGAAAGAAAGAGAAAGAAAGAGAAAGGAAGAGAGAAGGGAAGGAAAGAAACATAGAGGGGAAAGAGAGAGAGAGAGAGGAAAGAAAGGTCAATGACAAGGAAAAAGAAACCTGAAGATTAAGAGACTATACAGAGTAACTAATTTTAATGGTCAAGATTTACATAAAGTATAGCTTTTCTTAAACACCACACAATGGGTAATAAAACAACTTTTTCCCAAACGACACAAAGACATGGTGACTATGAAGATCAAGATGTTACTGGGTTTGCGGGTGCTGGAGTTTCCTTTTATAGATGGTCTCTAGGTTCTTTACAGCCTAACCAAATAGTGGTCAAGACAAGCAGAAGGAGTAGCAAGGTTTTATGTTTATTAAATGTACAAAAAGAGACAGGCTCCGTAGAGTGAGTTTGGGGTAAATAAAAGTAGGAAAAATAAGTACACTCTACAGTACAAGAACAGGCTATGATGAAAGGGGAGCAAAAGACTCAACATTGGTTCTCCTTCCGTACTTCCTCCTCCTCACACTGTCAGATTTAGGTCATCCTACTGAAAACCTGCTCAAAGTCTCGCGAGAAGTCCAAATGCAGAGCTTTGGAAACTGGTTTGCAAATGTATTCTGGAATTTTGAAATTCACATGTCAGGCCTACTGGTTTAGGCAAACCCCATGGGAGAGGGCTGATACTTTAGAATGTACCAAGTACAAGTATTCTGTCTTTTCTTCTAAAGTCAGGAAGATATAGGAGATAAAATTTTTTAAGTAAAATTTGCCTTTCAGTTACTTCCATTTTGAGGTAACGGCAATTCCTTCCTCCACATCCCTCCTCTATCTAAGCTCCTGGAATCTGTGGGCCAACCAGTCGCAGTGGGCAGGCAGTTCTCAGGGACAGTGTTGGACTCGCAGAGAAGTCTAACGTGGCCAGAAAACAGTGAGAAGAAGAAGAGGGAGGAGCTAGAAGCAGGGGCCAGGATGTGCAGGACGCTGCGTCCCAGAGCACAGGACGGCTACTCCAGTGAGAAGCCACCACAAGATGGGGTCAGGCTTTCTCTGCACTGATTCTACACCTTGAGAAGGACCCGCAGGAGGGCTTCGTGTGGATACGCTCCTGAGGAAACCCCAGGCGAGCATGACTATCAGTCACCTGACCCAAGAATTATCTGGCAGATGCCAAAATTATTCAACAGAACTTAAAGTCAAGTCAAGGGGTGTTATCATCTTTTTTTTCAAGGACTTTGAATCAGTAGCTTCCCAAAACCTCTTCCCAAGTCCAACTGCCAAATTTCCATCTTTTTCATCTTGAAAGAGAATAAATTTTTTTGCATTTACCATTTAAATCATGAGATTTTAGTAACAGTGATAAAGCAACTCCAAGTAAAACACTTCGGCAAGAAATCAAAATTCACAATCTGGACCAATTGGAAACTCTGGACTCTGTTGAAAGGGTAATGGTGGAAAAAGACACATTGGTTTTTAAGACTCTGTTGGATCTAGGATAATAAAAGAAAAGGACTGAATTCTGTGCATCAGATGAGAGCAGACCCTCAGCCTACCATGTTGTCTTCCAGCAGCCTTAAAAACAGATGATTAGATTTAGATGATGACTTTGCAGTGTGTGTACATTAAATAAACATGAAACTAAACAATTGTTTTGGCTTTCAACAAAACAATGTTCAGTTAGTTCAAAAGATTAAATGATGGCCGGAGATTTAGCTCAGTGGTTCCAGCGCCTGCCTCGCAAGCACAAGGTCCTGAGTTCGATCCCCAGTAACCACATACAATACAGGGCGTAGTGACTCACACCCACCAGCCATCAATACCACATATCACAGTGCCAGGCGTGGTGACTCACGCCTGTCGTCCCAGCACTCAGGAGGCAGAGACAGGCGGACTGCTGAGTTCGAGGTTTGCCTGGGCTACACAGTGAGCTGAGGGCCAGCCTGAACTTCAAAGTGAGACCCTGTCTCAAAAAAAAAAAAAAAAGATTTAATGAAACCTTCTAATTTTTCTGAGAACTTTCCTTGGACTAATTTGACACTTGTACATGGATACTGCTAAGTTTTATGAGCCTAAAAGGGAAAAGCCTTCCTACTCTATAAGGAAAGGTTTTAAACTTAAAAACGTTATTTGCACCAAGATATGTGTACAAAGATAATACAAGGTTTCTTATGATACAAAACAAAACAAATAAAAAACCTAAATATTCTTTAAATAGATTATAGTATATCCTTATTTTTAGAATAATATGTAGGTATTTCATTTTAGTGAAGTAGTCCTGGTACAGAGATCTTTAAGACTTACTGAAAAAAATTGCAGAAAAATTAAAATTTAAAAATTATAAATTAATTATATATCCACCTACTTACATATTTTTAGGCATGAATACATATGTTAATAGAAAAAAATTCTGGAAGGGCCTTATATTTTCATTAGTAGTTTCACTTCAGTTACTTGGGAGGAAAGAACAGAGAACTCTGATAAAGTAAAGATATTTTCAGTTTTTACTCTTAAGATAGGTATTTCTGAATTTTTACTATAAACATAATTAGTGTGTCAGTTCCATAAGTTTTGAAGAATAGGTACAAAAACAAATGGCATAAAAATGGCCCCAAAAAAGTATTGTGAAGGCCCTTTTTGTATTGTTTTTCAAGTTATGGATGATGAAAAACTGACTTATTTTTAAAACAATGTAAGTGGTTTAGCCAGATGTGGTAATGCGTGCCTCTAGTCTCAGCAGTTTGGAAGCTGAGGCAGGAAGATCACTTGAGCGCTGGGGTGTGGGGCCAGTCTGGGGGACCCAGCTAGACCCCATCTAAGAAAATGAGGAAAGAGAAGGAGGAGCCAGTACAGTTCAAAGGAGTTGAATGAATCACTTCTTTGTTCACCTGTAATGACCACCTTAATTACCTGCTACTCAGGTGCGTGCCTGTTGATTTCTTCATCATACTCAAGAACCTGGACTATTTTCTGGCCTTTTCAACTGTAACAGGGGGATGACAAAGGAAGAGGAGGAAGAAGACAACGCGTGATTTTTTTTTTTTTTTGAGACAGGGTCTCGCTTTGTAGTTCAGGCTGGCCCGGTGCTCACTGTGTAGCCCAGACTAGCCTTGAGCTCAGCAATCCTCCTGTCTCTGCCTCCCAAGTGCTGGGATGACAGGCGTGAGCCACCACGCCCGGCTGACGCGTGTTTTAAAATGACCAGACACACACACTTGACTAAGAGTACTTCTGATCAAGACGGCCCAGCAGGAGAGCCCCAGGTGGCTCAGGGAAGGGGGTGCCAACGCACTACCAGTTTGGAGGCATCTACATTGCATAGGAAACCCTGTGGATGGACAGGGTTGGAGAAGTCACATGGGTCCTGCGAACTGGGCGTCAGGCTCCGGAGAGATAAGCAGACGCGCCTGGCCGAGCCCCTTGTGTGCATGCAAGGAAAGCCCGTGTGCCACAAGACCCTGTGTCCCTGACAACGCGCAGAAACAGCATCTGTGCGCAACACATGGACTTCATTACCCACCAGCTGTGTGGTCAGCTGCCAGGAGAGCGCTGCTCTGTCCAAACCCAAAGAGCAAGAATTAGGGGGGGATACCAGCTCCTTCTGTTCTTTGTTTGGCCACCAGGCCCCAGAACCCATTCCACAGCATCGCCCTAAGAGAAAAAAAGACACTAACCTTTCGAATCAGGCGATAGCAAAGGCCACACATCATCCGAAGAAGTAATCTAACTTCTGGGAATAAAAGAATTAAGCTAAATGCTATTAGCATAACTTAACATTTTCTTAACCCAGGCAACCTCAGTTATGCCTATTTTAAGTCTGTGCTACAATGAATTTGTTGACTGGGACACTGTGTTCTACTAGCCCCAGGCATAAAAGCGAGTCAATAACAAAACAACAGTTACTCTCTTCTGACCACTTACATTCCAGCACTGAGTGTAAGATGTCTCCATGTTTGCTCAAGTCATGCGCACTATGTCGTGTGCTGCTGATAGGCCAACCTCAGTTAACCCTCACGAGGGCACTTCGACCCTGGTACTGTTACTATCCCCACTTTACAGATCTGGAAACTGAGACTTAATAGGTACATTCAGAGCCTATGCTCTAATACGTTGTTTTCAGCTCTAAGCCTGTGCTCTTAGTTTCTGTTATTTGAAAGACCTATTCCCTCCTATTAACCAAAGCTAGGTGCATCACACCTCATCATTTCGGCTTTGACTCTGTCCTAGGTAAGCTGGTGGCCGCCAGAACAAAGCTCTCCAGAAGGACATGGAAGGCCTAGTCTCGGTTTTCTCATCTCTGGATGGCTAAGATCAGGAGAGAACCTGTCTCACAGGGTCTCAGGACTGTTGCTGGAAGCCAACGAGATGACTCATGTGAGGTGCTTAGCACATAATAATTGTCCAATCGATGGATGATAAGAATAACTAATATTTGGAAAAGAGCATTAGTCAATATGTCAGCTAGATTAGTTTACCAGTTTCCAAGACACCCAGCCAAGACTGGATCTGAGTCACGGGATGCCAACAGGGAAGTCGTGGTGGAAAATGGGGCAAAAGTGAACATCTGGACCATAGCCCCGGGGCCTCGGTGCCTGGGGCAGGCGGAGCCCACACCAGGGAGAGCAGCTGCCTGCCCCGGCTCCACGTCAGGGGCGTCACGAGAGTGAACTCCTCGGGCGTGGTGATTGTACTTCACAGTGGCTTTGACTCCACCCTCCGCACGCAGGGCCGGTAGGGGTCACAGAGGTAGTGGGAATGCGGGGGTCCCAGCAGGCAGGCTGCTCCCTCACCCCCTCCCAACCCTCCTGTGGGCAGAGCCATCTCCGTGAGACTGAGGTTACGTACACACAATACTATCCTTAAGGGGAAAATAAGCCACAAGGGGGCAGAAAGACGTTCACGCTAAGGCAGGAAGAAAGTCTTCCGGTTTTAACGCCAGTCTCCTGGTGTGCAAGCTGTGCTTCAGGGGTCCTCCAAATCTTTCCATTAGAATTTCACTTTTTAAGCGTAATGACTGCATGATCAACAAACTTATTCAAGGGTGTTATACATAAAACTTTGACCCTTGGGCCGGAGATTTAGCTCAGAGGTTCTGGCGCCTGCCTTGCAAGTGCAAGGTCCTGAGTTCGATCCGGGTGACCACATACAATGCTGGGTGTGGTGACTCACGCCCGCCAGCAATCAATACCACATACCACAGTGCCGGGCGTGGTGGCTCACACCTGTCATCCCAGCACTCGGGAGGCAGAGACAGGAGGATTGCTGAGTTCGAGGCTTGCCTGGGCTACACAGTGAGCTGAGGGCCAGCCTGGACTACAAAGCGAGACCCTGTCTCAAAAACAAAACAAAACAAAAAAAACAACTTTGACCCATTGGAGACCTCCAATTGAGGTCATGTGGAAGGTTAATTGATTTATACAAACTCAAAAAGTGAAAAATTTCCTCTTTATTTTTAAAGAATTCTATATATTGCAGAGCAGCTGCTAAAAAAAACAAAACAAAGAAAACTAGAAGAAGCTTATGGTACTTGAAAACACATACTTGTGTAAACTTCTTACATACATAAGCAAAACTTTGCTTCATATATAAGCGAAATAAAATTCAGGCTAAAATGGTTCCTGTTCTCTGTGACAACCCTTGATTTCAAAACTTTATTCACTGAACAGCCTCGCTGTTCTTATTAACTTTACGAAAATTGTACAGTTTATAAGAGGAGGCAGACTAACACCATACAAAGTATCACATACAAATACATACAAACCCACACACCCTGTAAGTTCTCCAGAAGACTGCCTATGGCCATTTGGGCCATGGGGTGCCTAGGGTCGAGTTTTCTATGAGACCTTAAGTCTGTCTCCTTCTGTTTTGTTTTTGTTTTACCTGGTACTAGGGATCGAACTCGGGAACCTTGTGCTTCCAAGGTAGGCGTGGCACCACTTGAGCTAAACCTCAGGCCTTCCTGTTGACAACTATGGTCACTTTGTTTCCTGCCCAGTCTCCTCCCACTCAGGCCCCACACGCCTCTTTGGGTGCTGTTCGCAAACTCGCAGAGAGGACGATGCGGGGCGCTAGGATGGAACTGGCAGCCCCTGACTGCTGTGGGGTTCTCGGCACAGTGACTGGATTCAGGCAGGCACTCTGCTCTCTCCTTCCTTCCTTGGTGACTCCAACTTGGAAAGCCGCGCGCGAGAGCTTCTGTTTTACCTCCACAACTGGAAGTTAGGACCATAACCCAGAAACTCGCTTTCCACCATGCCGTTCTTTAATGTAATCCGTGGATCAACAAGACCAGCCAACGACATGCCGTGAAGGAAAACACCACAGGGAAAAGCTGAGACAAACAGAAATGTCGGGCCTGGCTCCATCCCTTTGGGAAAATTCCAGAAAGATAAGAATGCAAAGCTGAAAACCAGAAGAGAAAGATTGACATAAACTGTCTACAATTTCACTTTTGTCTAAATGTATATACATTGTATGGTTTATATAGTTATGATCAGCCATGATTTTCATTATAGTTTTCTAAATAAGTGTAGTCACTGCCACACACTGAAACTTCAGTGTTACTGTATTACATATTAGTTGGTCATTACACAAGTTTAAGCTATTCCAGAAATAAAACTTCTACCATAAACATTTTCGCACTTACACCGATTCATATTATTTTAAGAAAGAGGAATGGCAAAATAAGCAGATAATCCTCTGGAGCTGGCTGTCAGCTGGGTCGCATTAACACCTCCTACGTTATTCCCCATCAGTTTAGAGATCCTGAATACTTGAAGGCTCGTTATTTTGGTAACTTTCCAATCCCATCTGAAAATTGTCAGTCTAAAATAAGACTGACCATAATTTTCACCAAAGCTGAGTCCTGGTTTTATGCCTCAGGATCTTACTCCATCCGCTTTTTACTTTTTACAAAATCATCCATAATAAAAAAAAAATTTCAAGGCAGAATTCACTTACCTTCCCTGAAATCTATTTTTAAAATAAATTCCATCAAACAGCTTCATCCAGATCTCGGTGTGACAGAAGTCACTCGCTAACGAGTTACGCCAGGGGAGAACACTAAACTCTTTCTCCCTGTTCCCTTCAGCGCCACTTTGCAAATCTTCCCTATTGAGAATTCCTCTCACAGCTTCAGATCCACTTATTTTGCAGCTCTTGCTCTCAGAAGTTCAATGCAGACTTTGCGTCTAATACTTCACTTCTCCATCAGTGCCAATGGAGACAAGAAAAATTCTGAGCCTAATTTGATCAAAATTCCATTATACAGCCTGTGCTTTAGGGTCAACAGGCGTAATGCCTAAAGACGTGTCTCCAGCAAAAGTGATGTAGGACTGCTCGACAAAGCAAAAATGATTAGAAATTCTAACACAGGAAACAAGCCCCTGTTCCATATCATTTTGGGGAAGGGCTTCAAACATTTGCTGACAAAAATCAATAGCTTATGAGAGAAAATGAGAATCAAGTAGTGTCATGTACTGCTGCCAATTCTCAATGTCAACTGTGATCATAACGTGTATACAAAATATACCAATAAAATCAATTTTTTAAAAAGATCAATAGCTTGCAAAAAAGTATATCCAAAATTTCAAAACCAAACCAGATATGTGCTCTTGGGTAGGACTCTAAAGACTGAAACCACGCTTTGACACCTTAGCTAGCTTGCTGTGAGTTCTCCTTACACCTCCTAAAATAAGAGAGTGGCCTTCAGATCTGTGATTCAGATCCTTCCTCCATTTCTCAAGGATGTTATTTTCTCCCCTCCCCCTTCCTGCTGTGACATTAAAAAGCCAAGCAGGGGGGTGGGGAGGTGGGGGTGGGTAGGGATGTGGGTAAAAGTGAGAATTAACTTGTGTCATATACTGGTACAGATTCCAATGTTATGTGTGACTGTGAGATGTATATAAGAGGTACCAATAAAGAATTCAGTTAAAAAAAAGAAAAACCTAAGCAGTGGATCAGATCAACTGCCCTCTACTCTCCTGTTCTAGGTTCTTGCTCAGCAGCCCCCACCATTCATGATGCATGTGTTTTACTCGAAAGCTCTTTCCAGACACAAGGCTTCAAGGGTGAACAGGACATTGTCTGCAGGGAGCTCATTTTCTTTCCTCCTTTGACGACCCGTTGCCCTATTTTGCAGAAATACAAGAGACTCTATGACAGCCTTGGCTTAGACTCAGGAAAACTGTTGTCATATTTTTTTGTTTGTTTTTTACAAAAGCCTATAAACAAAGTGTATATAAAACGATAGCAAGACACACAGTAGCTCTTTGCGGGGGGGGGGGGAGCGAGGGATTTTAGGTCATTCCCACTAGAGGGCGCCAGACTCGCACTGTGTCCTCCACCTCTAGTCTCTTGCCTTCGTCCCCTATGGCATCCCGTCCCCAGGATGCTGGCACAGATAACACCCAAATAAAACTCGGCCCTCCTGCTCTGGGGCAAGCTGGAGTTCCTGAAATAGCCTGACTCGTCCCTACGGAAGCCGCTCAGCCCCCGTCTTAGTTTCACCCTGTCTCCCGGTGGGGGAGGCCACGGCGGGGACCGGGCAGGGTGCAGGTGCCCACAGTCGCCTCCTGCACGCCTGCTGCACTTGCCAGAAGAAGCCCCGGGCACGAAGCCGGAAGCCGAGCGTGCAGACCAGGGGGTGAGCGAGCACCCCCTCTGCCCCAAGGACAGACCCTCTGTCTCCTCTGCCTCCGAGGGCAGGCCCAGAAGTGGCCTCTCCGTCCGCACCCTGCCCCGTGGGCGCGCACCGGACAGCGCCAGGAGCGCAAAGCGGCGGACGAGCTTAGTCTTCGTGGGAGCCGGAGCCCGCGGCGCGCCCGGAGCTCGGGCCACCCAGGAAGGAAGGAGAGAAGGGTCCCGGAGGCGGGGCCGTGGGTGGTGTGGATCTGTGCGGAAGCGGGGCCGATCCCCCACCAGCCACCCCGGGGACTCGCGGGGCGCAGCAGCCGTCCGGGCTGCGCACTGGCCGGGCGGAGCGGGCTGGGCTGTGCGGCTCCCACCGTGACCTGGCTCGGCCTATGTCTACACGAATTCTGAGGCGGACATTCTCCTCGTCTCCCTTCATCACGGCCACAGCAGGACCTTGTCTGGGGCTCGTGTTCCGAGACTGTTTATACTGAACAAGAAAACCCCATGGCCCAGCTCTGCGTGCCAGGCTGGCCCCGACAACCTCCAAAGCCAGGCCCGCTCCTGGCTGTCAGCAGAGCCTTCCTTTCCTCGCCTCTCTCCGGCCTGTCTCTCAAGCCTAGGAGGCGGGAGAACAGGTGGGACTGGCCAGCCCGGGACCCCAGGACTCCTCACTGCGTAGCCCCGAAGATCTGCGCAGCAGGACGTCTTGCAGCAGCGCTCCCTGGCATCCCCCAGGCGTAGGCCCAGCGTAACCCCCTCTGCCTACAAAGCGACGGGTCGGACTGGAGTTTGGACCTTAGGCCTTCTGACCCTTTGCTTCCACCTCCCGTGAGGACGTGTCGACAGGTGACTGTCCCTCTCTGGAACCTCAACCTGTGACCCCCAAGTCTCAGGGTTTTCACACACTCATTCAGTGTGTCTAAACTCCTCCCATCGCAGGTCAAGGTCAGGGCAATACAAAGGACAAGTAGGTTGGGGCACTTATGGGGTTCGCCGGGGTCCCCTCCAAGCCTGAGGTGCACACGCACTTTAGGACAGCACTGCAGGGAGACCCCAGGAAGAGCCGAGTGGTACTGTTTGAAATTTACCCCCCTCGTCCCTCTGACATCCAGTTCCCTTCATCCGTGCACATTTCCTGCAAATTCCCACGAGGGCAGGTTCTGCAGCGAGTTCATCCTCCGCTAACCATTAGATTCTTCAGATGATGTTTTCAGCAGCCCCGTGCTACGAAGAGAAGGCAAGGCAAAAACGGGCCTGCAGCTTGCAACACTCACACCACCTTTCTTCCGGGAAGAGCTGGTTATGGCTTGTGTTTAGCCGTTCCCTCCCAGCCTCATGTGCTCCCACATGAGCATGCGCAGAGGTAGCTAGATCTAGGTGTGTGAATGCGGGTGAAGGGTGTGGTAGTTAAATCAGCCCACTGATTGGTTTAGCAGAGATCCGGGTATGATAGGAAGCAACACCCTAGGTGTGGACAGCACCCATCTGTAGGCTTGTAGCCTGGGTGCAAAACAAAGGAAAGAAATCAGGCTTCCTGCTGGCCACGCCACGGACTGTTTCTTCCTCGCCGTTCTACCTTGCAGTGGAAGCAGGCGACAGTGCACCTAAACCTCTACAAACTGCCGGCTGAAATAAGCCTCTCCCCTCCTTTGACTAGTGAGGGTCAGATATTATGTCTCAACAATGAGAAAAGTAATGAAGACACTGCCTTACAAACACCTTGAATACAATATCCTCAAGGCTGTGAGTCCTTTATTACGATCCCACGGGAAGGGAGTGCAAAATTAGGAATCCTTTTTACAACATCTCGTGTCATTTCTGACAAGTGTCTCATAACCAAATGAAGCTATCATTTATAAGCTCGTGTGTTTGGTCCAAAGCACTTTGAATGAGATGGGTGCCCAAAAACGAGAGCATAGGTTAAGAGAATAAAATCACTAGTCCCATAGCTTAAAAGGCTCTCGTGCCATGACTGAATATAGTTAAGCTAGAGTACACTTTAATTATTTGGTAATTATAAATGGCTTTAAAACAGCAGACATCTGACTTATAAAATCACTGTTAGGACTCTCAGTATATTTCCTCCTTTATTACAATCAAGAGGTGAAGTATTCAAGGCCAATGCTACAACATAGTGGATTTACACTGCTTTTAAATTGTGTCATTGCCAGGTGGTGGAAGAATAAGACAAAGCCAAAAGCAGTCAGGAAAGAAAGAGGGCCCCACGGAAGAGGAGGGCAGGCCTGCCCCACGGGAAGGGCCATCGGCACAGCAAGACCAGGATGACGCCAGCAAGCCGTCACATTATTTATACAATTCAAATTTTAAGTTTCTTTTCTTCACAAACGTTTCTCTTGAGTCAAGAGACGAGAAGAGGAACCTTACCTGCTTCACTTTTCTGGGCCCCAAAGGCTATCACAGCGCCTCACACTCAAAAAAAGGTGCAAAGCAGTCACTTAATTAAAAATCTCCCCACCTAGGGCATCTCCACAAAGTCTAAGTAGCTTGTTGTTATGATTACGTCCACAATCAAAGTTTATCCAGTGGGAACAGCAATGATTAGACAATTATTTACATCTTCATGTCATTATAAGGCAATGAGGGCCGGAGGGTTAGCTCAGTGGTTCCGGTGCCTGCCTCGAAGCGCAAGGTCCTGAGTTCGATCCCCGGTTACCACATACAATGCTGGGCGTGGAGACTCACGCCCACCAACAATCAACACTGCATACCACAGTGCCGGGTGTGGTGGCTCACGCCTGTCATCCCAGCACTCGGGAGGCAGAGGCAGGAGGATTGCTGAGTTCCAGGCTTGCCTGGGCACCATAGTGAGCTCAGGGCCAGCCTGAACTACAACGCGAGACCCTGTCTCAAAAAAGCAAAAAAAAATAAATAAATAAGGCAATGAATACAATGGAAGGCATCATTCCCTGATAAAGGTGTTTTAAGTGTCAATGAAAAGAGAGACACTTAGGAAAGTAAGGAACGTCTTTCTCGCTCTTCAGGCCTTGTAACCCTGGTGGTTTGGTAGTACCAGGCCTATCCTATCAGCCCCAGTAGACAGACAAAAAAAATCAAGTTTTGGGAAAGTAAAACGTACTGCCCAGGTCTTCTCTTCTGATCCTCCTGGCCGCAGGTGACTCTCCCAACGCCCTCTGTTCCCGCACTTTCAACTGTACCGCCCCAACAAAGGATGGCCACTCACCAGTGCAACGCAGTACCCACTTTGGGCTGTGCGGTGCACTTCCGTAGCTGGGCCAGGTTCTACGCACAGAGTCCCTCCTGGTGATCAGTTAGGAAGGGAGGCCCTCCAAGGCCTACCCACAGGCTTCACTCTGAAACTCCAGGGCAGGGCCGCCCACCTGCTGTGTTCAGGGGAGGCAGTGCTGTGCACCGGCCATGGACTCTTGAAGCTGGCATCCCCACAGCTCAAACAGGCCAAGAAGCCCAGGGCCGGGGCTGCACATTCCTGTATCTTCTGAGAAATCAAGATGCTATGAGGACCTCAGAGCTGGAAGCCACTTTATTTTAGGAGTAAATCTTTCATAAGAAATTCACTATGAGGTTGAATTAGCTCTCCCTCAGGCCACTGATTTCTCAGTGAGCTACTACTCTCCAGATACAAGTTTCTGGATTAATTCTATTGATCTTTTCCATGCAAAAAAGCAATGTGTT
This sequence comes from Thryonomys swinderianus, assembly GCA_004025085.1. Taxonomy (NCBI): domain Eukaryota; kingdom Metazoa; phylum Chordata; class Mammalia; order Rodentia; family Thryonomyidae; genus Thryonomys; species Thryonomys swinderianus. The sequence goes on along the minus strand of PVIC010019759.1, from coordinate 7,044 downwards.
ATCTCCAGAAAACTGACTGTATCAACCTTGGCAGTAGTGCTACCTTTAGCATCACAGTAGCCAGAATCTTCATTGTACTTCTACTGCTTCAAGATTATGTTTGAAATGATCCCCTGGACACGAGACTCATACTCTGATAAAATGGATGTTAGTTCAACATGTGTAAGAGAACCCAGATATAATTCTCTAGCAAGAGAATTCCTATTTTATTTTTTTTTATTTTTTATTTTTTGCAAACAGTTTTAGGGGCAGGGTGTTAAACTGAAATTTCACAAGATTGACATTATTGCTTAAAGTGCTTGAATTGGTTACATTAAAAAACTAAGGTACCAATTATTTTAAATAAAAACTACAAGTCTTTTTTTTTAGCAACAAAACCAAGTGAATGCCACACAAATACAGTAACTATTTTTGTTATACAGAAATGGGAGCCAAAAATAAATTAATGAAATGCTAGAAAACAGAAATTTAATTAGGCAGAAAATAGGAAATAATTTTTGCTACCCCCATGCCATTTACATGAGTTAATAACAATAGTGCTGCTAAATGCTTTGACCATGTGATAGCAAAGGAGGGCAAAACATTTAGTGCACTTGTTTTCATACAGATAAATATACAAAGTTGATCAAAATGCAATGTTGGAAGATAAAATCTGTAATAAAGCTCCACTCCAATATCTAAAATAAGGTCTAACTGCCAGTTAGAACATACTTCCTGGTTAGGCATGCCCATAAAATGAAGGATATTCATGAAAATAAATGCATAGGGACCATTTCTGTCATTTTTTTTCCCATTTCCTCTTAAAACCAAAATATACCAAGCCATAAAGTCAAGTCCAACCGGCTTCCTGTTCAAACCAACAGCTGGATAACGTTGCTCTTCGCTCTCTTCACCCCAGTCCGCTTGGTGTCGCCTTAGGACGGAAGGTGCATCAAGAAGACAGGACTAGAGGTGAGCCTTTTATCAAAGTTTGCTTTTAAACAAAAGACTTTAGCATACTGTACCATAATCTAGACATACAACTAAGTAACCAATAAAGCAAATATTTATTTTTTCAAGTGTGAAACACTATAACTTATCTTCAACACCCAGCAATTAAAGAAAATACAGCAGCCCTGCTCACTCCTGCTGGAAGAAGACACACAGAACCCTAGCCATTGGAGGGAGTATTGCGGAGCCTTTGTGCTATCACTGTGACCATGGGATGGCCTCGCATACCCCACTGGATTCTCTGCTTTAAGCTAGGAACGGAGATGAAAAATAACAAAATGTGCATGCTATTGTCTTTACATAAAGAGAAATGACGGCGGGGGGATGTAGCTGCCTCGTTTGTTTTTTTAATGGGAGAGGAAGAGGTAAGAAATTATCAGAGAGCTCTAAATTGTTTAAAGCTGATGGAGTGTTGATGGACAAATGTGTTTTAGTCTTTTCCAATCTACTTTTCTGGTATCACATAACTATTTGAATGTCTGTGCAATATTTTCCACATTTATTGTTTATTATAAAAATCTATCCTTTTTTTATTCCAAAAAACTATCCATGAATACTGAATTTTAACTGACTCTATTAAAAGCCATTACTTCAGTTAATATCACTGGGGAAAACTCTTTACATATTCAAAACAGGAAAGAAAAATGCACTGAACTTGTTACTTGGCATTGAATTATTATTTCCACAGGCCTAAAATTGAAACATTTTTATCTAATAAATTAGCTTCGAGAGTGGTTTCAAAGGTAATTTTAATAAGCTTTTTCTTTTGAATCAGTTCCAAATATATTAGAGTTCAACCATCATGTTCTTAAACTTTGTAACTTGCAGTCAAATATATGGGTTATAAACAGTACAAACATTTCCTTATATCAGTCGCCTTCTTCTGGAAAATGACTTTCCTTTAAAGAATAAAGACTCACCTCCTAGGTAACTGACCACAGAATGTTTCATGGCGAAAAAGGAGAAAGTATTATAAATATGAATGTGCCTCTCTTCAAGGCAAGGTACATTTTCGTCGCTTGTATGAAACAAAAACATGAAGACCACCCTGTTTTGTCTTCTCCAGTGAAGAGTAAAACATTTCACTTCAAGCATGAACAAATGAAATGTTGGCATGCTTAAGTTCTGAGCAACAAACAGTTCAAGATATTTAAAAAATAAGAAATCCAGTTTTTATCTAGATAAAGTGCTATCCTCTTTATGGTTGCAAAATGGCCGCTAACATTTCCGATTTTAGTTCACATTATGCCAAGAGATTGCATGTTTGTTCGCGGGTGTATCAGGTAACAAAGTCATGTTCACAGTATGCGACAGTGTGTGGAAGTCAACCCGCCTCCTCCAGGAAGCTAAGATCTACGACTCGCGGTGTTTGTAGGAAACCAGAACCAGCTCAGCAGCAAAACACCAAATTGACCCTTTTAATAAAAGGTGCCAATACTCAAATGCTCTCATAAATACACATATAACCAAAGTGGAAGAAGTACAAGTACCTAGAGTGAGATGAGGTTCTTCCAAAACACTGTCTCGTCGAGCATTCTAGACGTCTGAGCCAGAGAAACAGCTGCCAGCTTGCTCGGTGCCCCAGCGGCCGCTGACCCTCCCGCCGACCCACCTCACACCCAACCCCAGCACTGCTTCCGGCGAGGGTTCCTCTTCAGCTGGGCCTTGCCGGAGCCTCAGCGAACGCACGGAGTATGCTAAAAACTCACGCAGACGGGGCAGCTGGTAAAGGCGCGGTGATTCTGCCGCGTCCCGATGTGCCAGAGGCCGTCGCGTGGTGTCTCGGCCCGGGCCCGCAGACCGCAGGACATCAGCAGGATCGCAAAGGCAGCTCGGCCGCTTAGCAGCGCCGGCTAGGGGTAAATACAACGCACAGGACCTTACAGAAGAAAAGTGTCACTGAAAATTAACAGCATCGAGATATTTTCCTGAAACTTGGTTTTGGTACAAAGACAAGAAGAGCCATTTTTTTACTGTTCACAGAAACTTGTCCTGTCGGCTTTGCCTGCCCTGAGCTCCGTAACGTCTTAGCCCTGGAATTCCGCGGCTAGGTCCGCGCAGCGCCGTGCGCACTCCAGCCGCCACGCACAGCTTCTCTTCACCCTGCTCTATGTGAAGGGTGACTTTTAACATCAAGCTTACTCACTTTGAAACATTTTCCCTTTGCACAAACTTAAAGCTATAGTTGCGGCCCTAAAAGGTGAACATCTACCCAACTCTTCTGTCCTTCCGTCAGGTGAGCTAAAAATGTGTAACAGTGATTCCAGGGACAAGGCTGAAGGAATGGACTGAAAGGAGACCCTGGAAGTTTGGTAAACACTCAGAACAGACCATGACATTCCACGGAAGTGTCGTTCTAATCTAGCCAGACGTAAGAAGGGGCGTACCGTTCACCCCAACCCTCAAATTAGCAACTGTTACTCATATAAATCTTATAACAATCTGATTGCAATTAACTCTACCTCAGACCAAAATAAAACCAAGAGTAGTGCTTGTATGTGAAACAAGAGGAAAAGTTTAACACAGCCAGACCATTGAGACTTGGAGTGGTAACATTAGTGGGCCGCTGGGAAAGAAGGAGTCTGTGGAGAAACTGGGTAGTCGTGCTTTGAACAATGCCCCCCACTTGAATTAGTCCCATGATTCTTTAAGTTACTCTCTTGACTGGTAGAATAAAATATATCCAGATTCTGAATTTTTTGATATATCTGATGTCAGGCCATAGAATTCTTCAATAGCTTGAGCATCTATTTTCTGCAGTGAAGAAAAAGGAAAACAATGCCATTATTTAAAATGATTCCCAGGGAAAGGAAAATTAATGCACGCTATAATAAAACAGAAGAAACACTAGCCGTTATATAATCACAAGCAGGAACTTCGGGGCCCAGAGATTTAGCTCAGTGGTTCTGGCGCCCGCCTCGCAAGCGCAAGGTCCTGAGTTCGATCTTGGTAACCACATACAATGCTGGGCGTGGAGACTCACGCCTACCACAATACCACATATCACAGAGCCAGGCGGGTGTGGTGGCTCACACCTGTCATCCCAGCACTCGGGAGGCAGAGGCAGGCGGACTGCTGAGTTCGAGGCTTGCCTGGGCTACATAGTAAGCTCAGGGCCAGCCTGAACTGCAAAGCAAGACCCTGTTTCAAAAAAAAAACAAGCAGGAACTTCAGGGGCCAGAGATTTAGCTCAGTGGCTCCGGCGCCTGCCTCGCAAGTACAAGATCCTGAGTTCGATCCTGGTAACCACATACAATGCTGGGTGTGGTGACTCATGCCCGCCTGCCATCAATACCACAGACCACAGTGCTGGCGTGGTAGCTCACGCCTGTAATCCCAGAACTCGGGGGGCACAGGCAGGAGGATTGCTGAGTTCCAGGCTTGCCTGGGCTCCATAGTGAGCTCAGGGCCAGGCTGAACTGCAAAGTGAGACCCTGTTTCAAAAACAAAAAAAAACAAGTAGGAACTTCGGTACCGAAAAGACCCTCACAGATTCACTCGCAGAGGGGCATCATGGCACCAGCTGCAGGTCACCAGAGCAGAAAGCTGCCCTCTCACCCCTTGGCAGACGGACTACACATTCTCGAAGAATCCCTGTTCTCTCTCAAAATGGTAAACTGGAAGGTTTGGGAATAATCCTTAGTCATTTCTTAATGCATTCAGGCCCTGAGAGCTCATTCCCTTTACTGTTACCCCGGGGATTAAAACAGTTCACATCTTTTAATGCAGCCTTTGCTCCAGCTAATATTCCTTTATAATAAAATCAACATGGGAAATGCTTCGGTGTAAGGTAAAGATTTCCAAATCCAACAGACCGAAAATATACCTATATTTTAAATCAACACAATCAATACAGGAAAATTGGTCATACTGAAAGATTTTTTTTTTTTTTTTTTTTTGCTTTTTGAGACAGGGTCTCCCTTTATAGTTCAGGTTGGCCCTGAGCTCACTATGTAGCCCAGGCAAGCCTGGATCTCAGCAATCCTCCTGCCTCTGCCTCCCGAGTGCTGAGATTACAGGCATGAGCCAGCACGCCCGGCACTGTGGTATGTGCTATTGATTGCTGGTGGGCGTGAGTCTCCACGCCCAGCATTATACGTGGTTTTACCGGAGATCGAACTCAGGACCTTGCGCTTGCGAGGCAGGCGCCGGAACCACTGAGCTAACCCTCCGGCCCATACAGAAAGAGTTTTAACAGAACTCTGAAATCTATTATTCGGCCTGTAGTACAGAGCGCGAAGGTCCTGGTGGGAGCTGTGATTACAGCGGCACCAGGAGGGAGAGACGCCGTCGAGATGGCTAATCAGTTAACAAGAACAGTCGTCCACAGTCACCCTGTCCCTGTCCACGAAGAGCAGGATCGGCAGGTTTTCCTCTGGACAGAAATACAAAGCTTTCCAGTCAGATTCTGGACACAGTGGACTCGTTTAGGAAACGTGCGCAGCACCCTCACACCCACCTGTACCACGTTCCCACTAAGGCCAAGCTGCATACCAACCTCCACGATGTCGTCGTCAAACAAAAGCCAGAAGCCGTGACTTTTCACAATGGTAATGTAATGCCCACGATTAGGGCCACTGGAGAAGAATAAAAAAAAAAGAAAGACACCAAGTAAATATTTACTTCCTTAGAAAAATGACTTAGCCATTTATTAGCCTTGACTCACTGGGGAGGGGGGGCTAACACGATCAGGATAAGAACTGGGTACAGCCTGGCATGGTGGAGCAGGTATGTAGCCTCAGCTACGGGGGAGGCTGAGGCAGGAGGGTCACTGAGCCCAGGGATCTGAGACTCCAGCTTGCCACAGGACACAAAGTACACAAAAGGGATGGCTTTCAAGGACTCGGAGGCCAAGGGGGCAAAGAGACATTCAAACTTAGCAAATACTGACAAGCAGTCAATTCCAACTCTCAGAAAGAAAAACAACGAATAAAATAAGTCCCCCCTTTCCAGGGACTTGGCGTTATGCTTCCTCCAAAGTTCATGCGTTAGAAGTCAATGCACCGCTAAAGCTGAGAAGCTCAGGCCCAAGCCCCTCCCTGTTTGCCTTCTTCCACACGAGATCCTGCAGGCCCTCCCCCTCCGACACTCTCCCGGGACCCAGCTTGCTCCTCCCCCCACGAACCACCCCTGGAGGCGAACTCAGTGTCCAGAGACGGCCAGGGTGCTCCTGTGCCCAGCGTCACGCTGTCCCACGGGACCCGGGCTCCATGCAGCAGGGCCCGGGCCGCAGGCCGTGCTCCCTTCAGGATCCTCAGACGCTGCCACAGAGGCGGGCGACGGACTGCAAACCTGAGGCGCGGCTCCCTCCCCGCACACGGCCAGGCTGCCTCTGGGGTGGAGTCTAGAGCACCCAGTCAGCGCAGGTGTCACCCCCAGGGCTGCATGGACCTTGCACGTCCATTGCAAACTGGTGATTTGGCACTCAGTCTCCTGCAGGCCCTCCAAGCCCCCCAGAAGCCCTCCCAAGGATTAGAATCGGGCACCCGCAGAGATCCAAACTGAGTGCCCTGTGCGTACAGTGTTTCTCTATTCCCTCTCAGTGTCCCTGGCACACGATCACCGCCACTCTCGATGCCGCCCGTACAAGGCTCTGCCTGCCCCAGACGCCAAACCCCCCAGCGTGGGGTCTCCATAGTGTTCCCGTTGGGCTCCCTTCACTGGGCTCCGGTGTTCTCCAGAAGAATGACTGTTAGAACTACTCTTCAGGGGAACACAAAACTGGCTCAAATCTGACCAATGACTGTACCTTGTTAGGACAGAAGAAAACGTCCTGTGACTTGAAGCTGATACCCCCGGGAGGAAGCGCAGGCTGCGCCAGGTGTGAAGCTACGGTTTCTGGCACCGTCCGTCTCCGCACAGAGAGGAAAGAGACAGCCCGCGCCCGTGCGTAACGGCCGCTCTCGGCAACGCGCTGGCACCGTCCTCAGCCCAGTGAGTGCAGAGCAAGCCGCGCTCGCTGGGAGCCACACCCTGGCCGGAGGACCGCGTCTGGCCCGGGGAGCAGGGAGCAAGCAGGGGGAGTCCCAGTCTACTTTCCACACGTACACCAAC
>PVIC010019758.1:0-30099 GCA_004025085.1 Thryonomys swinderianus | reverse complement strand
GGAGACACGCTTAAAAGCTCCTCTAATACCTCGTCAAGTGTGTATATGAGAGAAGGAGATATAGTGAATGACTAGTGGAAAAACAAATGTTCCCCCAAAACACTGGACTTCCCTACACATGATGTGAACAAATACTGAACTCTTCTACTTCCATTGTGTGCTGAGTACACATTTATCATGAACTCGATTGAGCACTACTGTCCTCTTGACTCCTCTGCCTGAGTATTTTCTTCATGCTTATTTATTCTCTCAAAGTGGATTACCTATGAATCATATAATAGGTTGTTGTACATTTTGACTTTATGGAGAGGATACCAGTTATTGCTTTTTAAAGTCTATAATTTGAGACTTATTCATAAGCAATATTATTGGTTACTTACTGTGTGCCAGTGACTACCAAGCAAAAAGGACACAGATTCACTGCCCAAGGGCCATAAGAGTTCCTGCTTCATGAAGTTACACATGTCAGTAGTGACTAAGGTCGAGAGCAGTGATGGTGAACCTTTAGAGACCAATACCCAAACTTCAACCCCAAACCCACTTACTTAATCACAAAAGTGCCAGCACTGCAGTTAAACCTGAATCCTGACCAGCCTTGTGAAAGTTTGGATGAATGACAACTAATGAGTTGTGGATTACTGATGTCAGCCTGGTACTGCTACCCCTTTCCAAGCATGTACATGGCCCCTGCTGTTCCCTATTTGATGCTCAGCTGCTGAGGTGATGCTGGGATGGCATGGTTCATGTGTGGACAGAGAGGGCTCTGCATGCCTATTGCAGTACACGTGCCATAGGTTTGCCACCACTGTTCTAGATGATTCTAAGACAAAAGGGTGTCAGCGCTCCCTTGAAAAGGATTTAGGAAATCAATTTTCTACACCAGTTGTCTGTTTCTGTGCTGAAGGAGACTTCTTTTAAATCTGAGCTACCCTTTCCCTTCTGTATATATAATTATTAAGTTCTATTTGGGGGCTGAGATTTAGTTCAGTGTTTCTGGCACCTGCCTCACAAGCGCAAAGTCCCAAGTTGGATCCCTAGTACCAAAAAAAAAAAATTATTATTAAGTTCTATTTACATTGTTCACCCCAATCTTACATAAACAAAGTATTTTGAATTAGTTTGTTGTTAAAAATAAAGAATGCTAACCTGGCATAAATGCCTATGATCTCAGCTCCTCAGGAATCTTAGGTCATTCTTTGCAGCTTAACAAGATTGTCTTTTATTGTTTCAAAAGAAAATAAAAAGGACTGAGATGTAGCTTAGCGTTCTCTGGGTTTAATTCCCAGTACTACAGAGAAAAGAGAATACTCAGAGCCGTAGGAGATTGAGGGAGAAGGAGGATCTCTTGAGCCCAGTAGTTTGGAGTCAGCCTGAACAAGTAGAATCCTGTCACTCACAAATACATACATACATACATAGATACACACATACAAAAGACTGATTTGTGTTTCTTTTCTGTTGTTCTCTTTTAAATTACCTGAAGTTGGAATCAGATCATTTCTAAGTGACTTTTGGCCCCATTTTTTATTTATTCTAGAATATCTGTGGATCTATTTGTAGACCTATTAAAAATGAGGTAACTGCCAGTTTGAAGTAATATATGTATGTATGTATTTACAGTACTGTGGACTAAACGCAGGCCTTTGCATTGAATTACATCAACAGCCCTTTATTTTTTTAAATTTTCCTTTCTTTTTTAAGTTTTTTGAGACAGGGTCTCACTTTGTAGTTCAGGCTGGCCCTGAATTCACTAGACAGCCCAGGCTAGCCTTGAACTCTCAGCAATCCTCCTAGCTCTGCTTTCCAAGTGCTGGGATTACAGGTGCAAGCCACCACACTGGCACTGTGGTGTGTGGTACTGGGGATCAAACTCAGGACCCTGCCCTTGCCAGGCAGATGCTGGAACCACTGAGCTAATCCTCCGGCCCCAGAAGCCCTTTATTTTTGACAGGGTCTCACTAAATCAGTAAATTGCCAGAACTGGGCTCAAACTTTCAATCTTCCTGCCTCAGCCTCCCTGGGATTTTCAGCACTCATCACCATACCCAACTTGAAATGTTTTTTAAAGGGAAGGAGGTTTGTTAGTGCATGAGGCAAAGTAAGAAAAGTAAGCAAATTTAGACCACTTTGTGAAAGGAAATAACTGCTCCATTGTTGGTTTCTTTAGGAAGCATTAGACCCCCCTCTGCAAGCTCTTGAGTCCCGCCAAGATGATATTTTAAAACGTCTGTACGAGTTGAAGGCTGCAGTTGATGGTCTCTCCAAGATGATTCACACTCCTGATGCAGATGTAGATGTAACCAACGTCATGCAAGTGGACGAGCCCATGGTTCTGGCAACGAATGCATTGGACTTGAATTCAATGCTTGGAAAGGTAGGCTTGTTTCAAAACCTGAAGGATATCTCTGTGTTAGAGTTGTTAGTGCCGGAAAATTGTTCCAGCATAATTTTGTCTTGGCTCTCAAAGGTGGAGCACTTGTTTATTTGCCTCTAAATGATTTTGCCCCAGCACAGGTTTGTGCAGCATGTGAAGCCAAAGTAAGCTCTACAGCTGCCTCTTGACTTTTCAGACAGAATTGAGAACAAGGAGCGGGAGGCAGAGAAGGGAGTCAAGAGTCCCCATTCCTGCCCTGTCCAGCAGCCCACGAGCCTCGAAGGAGCAGGTCCTAGCTGGTTTAGCTCAGCAGAGGTGGCTTTGACTCTGGTTGACAGAATCACAGAAATCCCATCATTCCTTTTAAACAACATTGCTAAAAGCCGCCCAGACTTCTGCTGTCTTTTGCTCAAATCCAGTTTGCTTTATTAAAAGTAAGTTGTATCAGCCTTCACGATTGTTTGTAGGCTTCAGCTACTGTAGGGGAAAATCTGATACACAAAAAAATACGTAAAGTGTCTTACAAAATGGTATCAGGGTGTGCAAAGATCCTCTAATTCCCGCTAAAATTGGTGATAGAGTGGTATAAATCATAGACCTCAAAAGTGGAGGCAAGGTTGTCGTGTCTCACCCAGGGCTCTATTTCTGACAACTTCAGTACCTTTGCCTTGCTGTATTCCTTCCCCTGCCAATGCATTCTTCCTATACATGTTTGTGAGTACTAAGGATTCAGCTAAGACCTGACCAGGTCCCCAGGGAACCAGTCTCAAAGTGAGTCTGGAAGCATGCACAGTGATTTCTCATAGTGCCAGAAAGACTGCTGAGAGCACTTGGTGCTCAAAGTGAATTTTGATACCTTAGAAGGCGAAGTGTTAGGTAATGTGATCTGTTCAGGGAACTGGAAAGCATTCAGCCTAGCTTGGCATGAAGGACATTCAGTGGCAGGCCAAAGAGAAGAGGCCAAAGCACTGCTGTGATTGTTCCCATGAGTGATATTTTGTTGTTTTTGAGGCAGGGTCTCACTTTGCTGTTTAGGCTGGCCTTGAACTCGCAGCAATCCTTCTGTCTCAGCCTTCTGAGTACTGGGATTATAGGTGTGTACCACAATACCCAGATAATCATTAGGTTAAAGAATAGAAGGGCTGGAGATTTAGCTCAGTGGTTCCGGCATGCAAGGTCCTGAGTTCAATCCCGATAACCACATACAATATCGGGCGTGGTGACTCATGCCCACCAGCAATCAATACCACATACCACAGTGCCAGGTATGGTGGCTCACGCCTGTCATCCCAACACTCAGAAGGCAGAGACAGGAGGATTGCTGAGTTCCAGGCTTGCCTGGGCTACATAGTGAGCTCAGGGCCAGCCTGAACTACAAAGTGAGACCCTGTCTCAAAAAAAAAAAAAAAAAAAATCAGTAAAATCCGCTAAAATAGCTACAAGTCTTAGCACTTAATCAGTTAGCACTTTGCGTTATACACTGTCTTCTCCCTCTTCACCAATGACCTCTGCAGTGAAGATACCCTTTCAAGGGGCTTCTCACTGAAATACCTTGATGAACACAAACTAATGTAGAAACTATCTCCTGCCAGGCGGTCAGTGTTAGATTTAGTGGCTGGAAGAATTCTATGTGTACCTCTTTAAACATGACTTTATCTCAGAGGAAAACAGACAAACAGAAGTCTCTTCCATGACAGTGTTGAGTTTGGTGGTAAAGTCTAAAGTCTTTTTCTTTGTAGGTAGCCAGCAGTGGAGGGGTTAGGACATGGAGTTAGGCCAGATCCCAGCTACCCTGTTTGTGGAGTTCAGTGAACCTTGAATAAGTTACTTGTTTCCCAGAGATTCAAATTTTGCCAGGTGTTTAAGTGGGGGGTATTATGATGCCTGCCTCATGGGAGCCAAGGAATCAATGAAATGACTCTGCTTAGGTTCCTAGGACAGCACCTGGTAAAACTGCATTCAGACTGCTCACATTGGCTCTGCTGTTCTGGTCTTCTCCCAGGATTATGGGGCACTGAAAGACATCGTGATTAATGCAAACCCAGCCTCACCTCCTCTGTCCCTGCTCGTGCTGCACAGGCTCCTCTGTGAGCGCTACAGGGTCCTGTCCACGGTGCACACGCACTCATCAGTTAAGAGCGTACCCGAGAACCTTCTCAAGTGCTTTGGCGAACAGACTAGAAAACAAGCCCGTCATGAGTATCAGCTGGGCTTCACCTTAATTTGGAAGAATGGTAAGTAGAGAGGACCCGGTTGAACTTAACTATTATGAGATGCGTGCTGCAGTTTTGGTAAGAGGCAGCAAGAGACACATTCTGCAGAACAGACTGTAACTCTTTGTGTCAGGTCAAATCCTCTCCAAGATACAGTTCTAGGGAATTCTGAGCAGAGAGAAGGAATTTCTGTCCAACCAGGCACATATGTCTGGCCTTCACATTCTAAAGGACACTAACGTTTTCTGGTGGGCCTGAAAGGATGGCCGGATATTATTTATTCATAATCCCAGTGATGTGTCCCTTTCCTAGTGAGGTTTATACAGATGGCAGTAAGTTAACATCCTCCAGTGATGCCTCAGCCCCATCTATGTAGATGTCATAGGGCAGAACTGTCCCCAGTCTGGGACATGAGGTTCTTGGTTTCATATCCTAAGCCTCCAAATCCTTAAGCACAAGTTAGAAAAAATGTTCTTAGGTCCCTTCTAGCTTGAAAACTTAAAGGGCTCCTTGGTAACTTTTTCAAGTTTACATTTCAAAACTCTTAGAGACAGATGAAAAATGTGATGTTTTGGAAAATACACTGATTTTCTGTGACCTCCCCCTTCCACACAGCACAGGTATGTCCCTCACTGGCTGCTACTCTGGTTAACTCTACTTGGTGTCTTATTTCCTTTTCAGTGCCCAAGACTCAGATGAAATTCAGTGTCCAGACAATGTGCCCCATCGAAGGAGAAGGGAACATTGCACGTTTCTTGTTCTCTCTATTTGGCCAGCAGCACAATGCTATAAACTTAACTCTCATTGATAGCTGGGTAGATATTGCTATTTTTCAGCTAAAAGAGGGGAGCAATAAAGAAAAAGCAGCTGTTTTCCGCTCCATGAACTCTGCTCTGGGGAAAAGCCCGTGGCTGGTAGGGAACGAGTTCACCGTGGCAGACGTGGTGCTTTGGTCTGTGCTCCAGCAGACTGGGAGCTCTAGCACGGCAACACCTGCCAATGTGCAGCGGTGGCTGAAGTCATGTGACAACCTGGCTCCTTTCAACACTGCCCTCAAGCTCCTTAAATGAATTTCAGTAACTGGTTTTAAAGTGTTTGGATTTTAAGAATGGTGCTGGTTCATGCATACTGTCAGTAAAGAGACAAGAACTGGTCATTTTATTTCGTCAAGCTGTCAAGTATCAATAAAATCATATAATTTATGAGTTTGGTTTTATGTAAAATTCAGCATTATCATTTCCACTACACGATGAGGATGGCTGATTATGGCAGGGACTTCCTAGAGTACTGAAACAGAGGAAAATATGGGACAGGCTTCATTTTGAGCAGTCGTAGGTCATGAAAGAGTTACTTAAGGAAAAAGTAGGCCAAGTATGTTTTACAGTTTTCAGAAATCTTGTACAGACTTTTTGTACACTGAAGAGTGAATATTTACATTCCAGTTAACTATTATGAATCTTCTCTCATGTCACTAATACAGCCTAATTACAGGTAGATGGCTTGTCCTCATTTTCCACACCATTCTTTACCCCTCTCTCCTGAGAAAGAAGGCTTAGCTGCTTCTTTAGTGCTTCAATTTCTTTTTCTTGTTCTATTATTTTCATCTGTAGGGTGAAGTTAACCTGTAGAGAGAGGAAATTTTAAGCTTCATTCTACTACTTCTCTTTTAAAAATAAGGTAGTTCTCACTCTGCATGAATTCTAGTCAGTTTATCACCAGCCACCCAATTCTAAAATGGCATGGCCAGAGTGTCAGCTATCACTGTATAGGGGTACCTTAGTTCATGAATGCTTTTTTTTTGGCAAACAATTTGGTTCCCGCACAGAAGCATTCAGTAAAATTTTGTTTTGATTTGTAAACTGCATTAGGTGACAAACATAAATATAGCCATCTTTTCTTTTTCTCTTTTTTTGAGTCAGGGTCTCACATTGTAGTTCAGGCTGGCCCTGAACTATGTAGCTCAGGCAAGACTCAAACCCTCAGCAATCCTCCTGCCTCTGCTTTCCGAGTTCCGGGGTTATAGGCTTGACCCACCACACCTAATGACTATAGCCGTCTTGCCCAAAACCATGGAAAAAAATTAAGTTTGTGAATTGAGATGCCACTGTATTTGCTCTAACTGTGTGCTGCCCTGGCCCCAAAACATAAATAACCACAGCACATTATCAAGGCCAATCAGGTGACTTCGGTCGAATCTTTGTTGGTGTGTCATTTAGTTCACAGCAGCATGGCTGAGTTGCCTCCATGTCTTCCAGTGTAGAGCCTATGTCAGATTTTTAGCCACTTACCTGTTTACTCCAGTGTTTTTCGGGCAGCACAGTTGCCAATGTACTCACTACCCCAACCATTTCTCAGACAAGTCAATCAGTCAAGTTTTGTATTGAATAATCTGATAAAATTGTTTTTAAAATTTCCTTTTGTCTTATAAAAGTTAATGAAAAAATATGCAGTTTTTGGTCGTCCTGTATTTAAATAATGGACTGGTGAGAGGTTAAAGAATGGATAAATGAACAAGGATCCTGGCCAGCTAAGTAATAAAAGGGGATGATGCCAGGAGCAAATGTGAATTGAAGTTAACCGGTATCACAGAAAAATAAGCTGTATGCAATTTTCAAAAAACTTAAAAGTATTACATTTACCTCTTCATCATTTAAGTTTCTAAGTGTTTTACTTGGAAATTAGTAAGCCTTAAACAAAGACAAATCAACTCTGATTTTCTTTAGATCCTAGGAATGAACTCAGGTCCTCATACACGCCAGTCTCTGCCACTGAGCTGTGTGCCAGCACTGCCTACATGTGTTTCCAAAATACAGCATAACAATGGGCCGGAGGGTTAGCTCCGTGGTTCCGCGCCTGCCTCGCAAGCACAAGGACCTGAGTTTGATCCCCGCTAACCACATATAATGCTGGGTGTGGAGACACGCCCACCAACAATCAATACACATACCACAATGCCGGGCGTGGTGGCTCACGCCTGTAATCCCAGCACTCAGGAGGCAGAGACAGGAGGATTGCTGAGTTCACGGCGGCTTGCCTGGGCACATAGTGAGCTCAGGGCCAGCCTGAACTACAAAAAAAGGGAGACCCTGTCTCCAAAAAAGCAAAAAAAAAAAAAACAACAGCATAACTATTCCTTGGAGGATTATTACACTATAGACTGCTGTCCCTGCTCCTTCCTGCCTCTGAGAATTTCTCATAGTAGTTTGGGAGACCGGAAAGGGGCTGAGGCTTCTATCAGTTTGCAAGGACTTCTGCTGACTCAGAGAGCACTGCTGATCAAACACTGCAGATCACTTAAGAACCCTCCTAAACTGCGATTCTGATTCAGAACATTAGTGGAGCCCCTGCACCTGGTCTAGACCATAATTTGAATAGCAGAGTACTAGAGAACCTGTGAATATACCTTAGCTTTAATTAAAGCTGAACAGCTTTTGGAGGAATAGATGAGTCACCCATTTTTCCCATTATATACAGACGAGAAACTACTTGGCCCTGAACCTACTGTCAGAAAGGGGGAAAGGCCACCCTGGAGCAATACCACACACTGCAAGGCTGAAAACCACATTGCACAGTTGAACTCTAAAAGCTCTAAGTGAAGGCACCCAGGTGTGGTGGTACATTCCTCTAACCACAGCACTTGGGAGGCCAAAGCAGGAGTATTGTTGCAAGTTCAAGGCCAACCTAGGCAATACAGTCAGCTTGAACTACACAGTAAGACCTCTTTCAAAAAAGGAAAAAAAAGCTGGGGGTTCACCTCAAGTGGTACCACATCTACTCAGAAGCACAAGGGCCTGAGTTTGATCCCAGTACCACAAAAAAAAAAAACACAGTGGCAAAGTCAGTCTCTGCCACTATTGTTCCAACTCAAAATTACTGCTCTATTTTATATCCTTTGGTGTGTGACCCTTTTTACTAGGAGGTGCTTTTGTAACACTTTAGAAAGGAAATGAAGCTGTCACATGCACATGCACACATGTGAGGCAGCACTGGGGATTAAACTTGGGGTCTTTGCATTAAGCTCTATCACTAGCTCTTTTTTTTTTTTGAGATGAGACAGTCTCACTTTGTAGTTCAGGCTGGCCCTGACCTCACGATGTAGCCCAGGCCAGCCTTGAACTCAAAGCAATCCTCCTGCCTCTGCCTCCCAAGTGCTGGGATTACAGGCATGCGTCACCACATCCAGTATTGTTGTATGTGGTTACCAGGGATGGGGATCTTGAGCTTGCTAGGCAGGCGTGGGAACCACTGAGCTAAATCTCCCCTTACTGGCCCTTTTTTTGAGACAGCATCTTGGTAAGTGACATAAATTATCTAGGCTATGCTTAAACTTGTGATCCTCCTGCCTCGGCCTCCCACTGTGCTGGGATTACAGGTATACACCACTACCCCCAGGTATATAATCTTTTTTAGAATAGACAGTGGCAGTGAGTCACCTGGTTTGGGAGAACTATGAATACAAGTATAGTTTTGGTATAAAATTAGTAAGTACTAGATACATTGTTATGCTGGGTTTTACTATTTTGTTTCCAGAAATACAAAACCTTTGACGCTTGGGTATTCTTCATGAATAAGGTTAACAACCTAATCCTACTTTAAAAGCTTTTATAAATTCCCCCACTATTAAAAAATTCCATACATTTCCAGGAGTTTGGAAAAGTTCACTCTGAAGCAGCTGATGAGCAGAGGGTCTCTGGGCTGCATTCGTGCTGGTCAGGTGCTGGATGTATTTGGCTTGCACCGGGTACCTTTTACTGAGGGCCTCAGGTATCTGACCAGTTCTTACACCCGTGAGAATTGCTGCTCGTTCCATCTCTGTTCCGAAAGGCTGAAAGAGCTCAAGCAGGATCACACCCAAGCTGTACATGTCTGACTGGAAGAGAGGACAGAGGTGATTCAAGAGTGAAGCTCCAAATTAATCTAACATGACTACTTCTGTGTACATCCTTCTCCAGCAAGCAAGGATTTCTATGAAGACACTGTCACCTACAAAGAAGGCATGAGGGATGGCGCATGCCCCATAGAAGCTGGTGTCTCCCCTAAGAGATGACCATGATGGTCTTTTTCCTTTTTTTGGGAGGGGACAGTACTGGGGACTGAACCCAGATCATTCACACTGAACTATATCCTCAGCTGTTTTTATATATTTTCTTTAGAGACAGGATATCACTAGTCACTAACTTGTCCAGGCTGGGCTGGAACTTGTGATCTTCCTGCCTCAGCCCCCCAGACTGGTGGAATTACAAGCATGTGCCAGCCACCACCCCCAGCAAGCCTCACCTCTTTAATAGTCAACAGGGACATCCACGTGCCTGCAGAATGGATGGTCAAGTGAAGGGCAAGGTATCTCCCACTACTCACAGCAGTTACCAGCCTTACACTGTCTTTACTGCTCCACCACCATCCAGTCCTGATCCAAGCAGAGTCAGGAGCTCCTGGATGCTTGTGTTAGGGTCCGGGGATTGTCCCCAACTCTTTCTTTGGTTTTACTTCTACCTCTATTCATCATTTAGCATTCTTGATAACATTTATAAACTCTGTAAAATCTGCTGCTTCCCAGAAAGTTGTTTTTAGGAAAGTCTTCACTATACTGGCTTCTAAGTGAACCTGTGATTATTTTTCTGGCAGCTCTTTCTTTTTTTCTTGAGACAGGGTCTCGCTTTGTAGTTCAGGCTGGCCCTGAGCTCAGTATGTAGCCCAGGCAAGCCTCGAACTCAGCAATCCTCCTGTCTCTGCCTCCTGAGTGCTGGGATTACAGAAGTGAGGCACTATGGTATGTGGTATTGATTGCTGGTGGGCGTGAGTCACCATGCCCAACATTGGTGTATGCAGTTACCAGGGACACAACTCAGGACCTTGCGCTTGTGAGGCAGGTGCCAGAACCATGGAGCTAAATCTCCGGCCCCTGGCAGCTCTTTCTTCACTTGATCTTAGCCAAAAGGCCGAGAAACGATGGCAGCTCTTTCTTAATCACTACAAAACTGAATGATTCATCAAAAAAGAAGAAAATGTACTAAACTGTTATTTTGAAAAGATTTACTTTAGCATTTCTTCAATGGAGATTAAAGCTTAAGAGTATCTTCATTTTCTTACAAGGGGAGTCACAAGTTTCCCTGTGGCATGTGTTTATCTAAGCTTCAAGGCAAAAGAATGAAAGGCTACAGACAGGTTTGTAGGGATTCTAGTTCTGAGGTGAGTGGTGACTAAAATTCCCTTTGGGAACAACTTCGAGTAACCCTGGGTCTAAAAATAGTAAGTAGCCTAAGGGGCAATGCAGTAAGAGTTGGTTAAAAAATGAGCATTTAGGGGCCAGAGATTTAGCTCAGTGGTTCTGGTGCCTGCCTAGCAAGCACAAGGTCCCTGGTTCCATCCCTGGTAACCACATACAACAATACTGGATGTGGTGACTCATGCCCACCAGCAACAGCACCACATACCACAATGCAGGGTGTGGTGGCTCACGCCTGTAATCCCAGCACTCAGGAGGCAAAGGCCAGGAGGATTGCTGAGTTCAAGGCTTGCCTGAGCTACATAGTGAGCTACAAAGCAAGACCCTGTCTCAAACAAAAACAAAAAGAACACCAATTTCTCCATTTCTAGCACTGTTAAAATTACAGAATTATTCAAAAGCAAAAAAGGCAATAACTGCTACCTTGGCATCATACTCAGATCCTTCCAACTGCTCCGGTGAAGCATACAAACAGGTTCCCACTCTGGAAGTATGTGTTAGTGTTCCTATAAGTGAGAAAGGTGGACATGAAACACTGCAATAACAACGACGAAACTGTTTAGCTGTGGGCAGGGTTCTTTAGTTCTTAGGGCAACGGTGGCTGTTGTTCTCCTTGAAACTCTAAAAGGTTCACCATCACTGTACTACGGTTCAGGGGTTGTTTTTGTCTTAGCTTTATCATTACATTTTTATGATTCTCTTTAAGTACTAACATGTTCAAACACAACTCCCTTTAATGTAAAAATCAAAAAACAATAAAAATTTACCCTTTCCATTTCTACTAGTCCAGTCCACATTCTTCTGTATGACATCTGTGCAGGCCAGGCCAAAGTCTCCTATTTTTACTTGCTGGTCAGGGCCATGAAGAAAAATATTTCTAGGCTATAAACAAACAGAACAAGTCAATTCCTTAATTTTCTTTACATAGTGAAAATGTGGGTGTTAAGAGTTATCACCTTGGGTCAGGAACTTAGCTCAGTAGTTCTGGTGTCTGCGTGGCAAATGCAAGGTCCTTAAGTTCAATTCCCAGTACCACATAACACAATGTCAGGCATGGTGGCTCACACCTATGAGCCCACCACTTGGGAGGCAGAGGCAGAAGGATTTCTGTGAGTTCCAGGACAGCCTAAACTATTACAAAATGAGAGACTCTGTCTCAAAAAAAAAACTTTAAAATTAAAAAAAAAAGTTATCAACTTGGGAAAGTAGCCCCAGTAGTTCTCAAGTCTGACTGTAAATTAAAATCACCGGAGGGGTTTAAAAGAAATCTCAGTGTCCAGGCCTTCCCCAAATGAACAAAATCAGAATTACTGGAGTGGATACAAGAACTATTATTTAAAAATCAAAGTTATTTCAGATTTTGGAAGCATCACTGTAAAACATACTTTATACACCAGCATTTCTCAACCTCAAAAAACAGGCATCAGCACCTGTTAAGCTTTTAAAGTCGGTCTTCTCCAACAGTCAAAAACTGACATTTTTAAAGAACAACTTTGGGGTCTACTTGATACTGAGGATGATATCCAGGGCCTTACAAAATGTGTTGTTTGTACCACTAAGCTAGACCCTTAGTCTTTCCTTCCTTCCGTCCTTCTTTCTTCCCTCCTTTCCTCCCTTCCTTCCATTCTTCCTCCCTCCCTCCCTCCTTCCCTCCCTCCCTCCCTCCCTCTCTCTCTCTCCCTCCCTCCCTCTTTTGCCTTGAACTCATAATCCTCCTGCCTTAGTTTTCCAAGCATCTGGGATTACTTATGTGCCACTGTGACAAGCATCTCTGCTATTTTTTAAAGCTCACAGATGACTCATGCATTAGCCAGTTTGGGAAACAACTAGGTCATAAATGAAGATATGTACCTGGCTCTACTTAAGCAATCATGGCAGATCCAAGACAGCTCCCAGACTATTCCTATACCAATGAAAACTGCATCTCTCCTGGAGAGAGGAAAGTTACTAAAATTTTAAAAATACTTAAAAGTTTTCACATTTAAATGATAATTTATGTTAATGTAAAAATTCCCATTTTAGATCAGTTCACAGTCAGAACTACAGTTGATGTGGAAGAGAAAACAAGTAATCTTATATGTAAAATGACAGTTTGGATGTTTTCGTGGCTAAGCAAAAAGCCCCAAAATCTGTGCTAATATTTGTCACTCTGTATCAGGAAATAAAGTTGTGAAGGTGTGGCTACAATAGAAAAATGAAGTGTGCTCACTTCTCTGTTCTTGTTTTTTGATACTAGTGACTGAACTCAGGGACTTGCACTAAGCTACACTCCCAGCTTTTCTCCCTCTCCCTCTTCTCTTCTTCCTTCCTTTCTTAAATTTTTTTTCTTGGAGGAAGGGTCTTAGAAAGTGAGTAAGTTGTCAGGTTTCCCAGGGCTCAAACTTGCCATCTTCCTGCCCCAGCCTCCCAGAATACCAGTATTACAGGCAGGACCATTATGCCTGGCTAGAAATACAATTCTTCACAATTCTGGAGCAGTTCTAGAACTACACTAAGTGAAGCATCATAAAGAGAATGATACTGATCGAATCCATAGCAGCATTTCCCCCTGAACCTTGAAGAGTCTCCTATGGGAAATACAAAAACCAAGAGGAGAAGCCTGGTGGCTGATGAAGCCCAGTCCCTGGAGGTCAGCCCAGCCAAAACACTGCACAAAAAGCTTTATGAGGCCATAATCAAAGAAGACTGCCCTGCCATCAGGAGACTCCTCGGAAGTCACCCAGTTGACCAGCCTCTGACCATTCCATCCTGCTACACATTACCCTTGCACCAGGTATGTGCTTTTCCCCTATTGATTTTATAAAAAGGAGGGTTAGTGAGAAATACAATCTAGTGCTTATGAACTCCCTAAGTTCCTCAGGTCCCTCGCAAAAGAGGCAACAGCTCCAGCACACACAAAGCAGTGTGTGCTGCTGGTACACAGAGGCCCTGTGTACCTATTACTATACACTTTTTCATTCCTAAATTTGTATACAATGACTACTGCTTTGCAATTTTTTTCTCAAGAAGGAAGTCACCTTTTTTCTCCCACCCTCTTCCCTTATTGTACAAATACAGTGTAAAACCACTACTTACATATATATTTTAAGAATTGGCATAAACAGCTCTGCTTATCAGAGACAACACATACTGCACTATCTTTTTGAAAGTCCTAAAAAGGCAGGTTTTACTGTTGATAGTATGACTTTGACAAAGCCATAAAAACTGGAACATTGTCGAGCCCACTGGTGGCTCACACCTGTAATCCCAGCACTCAGGAGGCAGAGGCAGGCGGATTGCTGAGTTCGAGGCTTGCCTGGGCTACATAGTGAGCTCAGAGCTAGCCTGAACTACAAAGTGAGACCCTGTCTCAAAAAAAAAAAAAAAAAAAAAACTGGAACATATACTTGTCAATCACCATGTGGGTTAATTCAAATACTAAGCAACTTCTCAACAATTATCATTAATTTTGCACCATGAATGGGGAAAAACAAGAATCAAGATGTGTCATGTACTGGTACAAACTCTCAATGTTGAAGGTGATCATAATGTATAAATAAAATGAACCAATACAATAAATTTTACACCATGAGTTCTTCACAAGAAGCAACTTTCAAAGCTTTGGGTGTTATTTCTCTTGCTCCGGTAAATTTGCATTTCTGTAAAACATAAATTGTACTATACAAAATTCCCTGGTCTCTGAAAACAGGCAATGGAAAAGAACATTTAAATGAACATAACAAATACTGAACCAATGCAACACTCATGTATACTTAAGTTTCTTTGGAATAGCAGCTTAACATAAGTAGTATTTTACAAAGTATGATTGTAATTCACTTTGGTTTCCCTGCAGCCAACACGGTCCATCATCCCCATTCATCTGGCTGTCAGATACGGCAATGCCCAAAGTTTGCTTTGTTTGTTAGAACATGGGGCTAACCCTGAAGTACGGTAAGTTAACACAGCATTCTCATCTAAATGAGGGTGTGTGTGGTACAAAGGCTACTTGCCCCACTATGTCTGGGTATGTTTTTTATGGGCTACAAACTACAATTCTGATGAACCCATTTTTTTACTCACTAGATGAGATTTTTGGGAAGTCATGAAAGAACACAGGAAAAGCCAGCCACATTACTGCATCCTGAACCCTGTAATAGTGCTGTGGAAAATGTGTAAGACCTGGCCATGGCACTCAAGAAGTTTAACAACTTAAGTATAAAAAATAAAAAAAAGACAATAGGTTTTCTTTGCCTCTACTAGAAGGTAGGCTTCATGAAAGAGAAATTTATCTCCTTTATCACACTGTCCTTAACACATAAACCAAACAGCTACACTAAGTGCCCAATGAATGCTATCTGAACAAACTGAAGAATTACATGGTATAAAAATAACACAATTTGGGCTGGAGATTTAGCTCAGTGGTTCCAACAGCTCAGCTCACAAGCACAAGGTCCTGAGTTTGATCCCGGTAACCACGTACAATGCTAGGCGTGGTGATTCACACCCACCAGCAATCAATACCACATACCACAGTGCTGGGCGTGGCTCACGCCTGTAATCCCAGCACTCAGGAGGCAGAGACAGGAGGATTGCTGAGTTCAAGGCTTGACTGGGCTACACAGTGAGCTCAGGGCCAGCCTGAACTACAAAGCGAGACCCTGTCTCAAAAAACAAAACAAAACAGCCGGGCATGGTGGCTCATGCCTGTAATCCCAGCACTCGGGAGGCAGAGACAGGAGGATTGCTGAGTTCGAGGCTTGCCTGGGCTACATAATGAGCTCAGGGCCAGCCTGAACTA
Organism: Thryonomys swinderianus; assembly: GCA_004025085.1. Lineage (NCBI taxonomy): Eukaryota > Metazoa > Chordata > Mammalia > Rodentia > Thryonomyidae > Thryonomys > Thryonomys swinderianus. The sequence continues at coordinate 14,509 of PVIC010019758.1, read as the reverse complement.
CAAAGCGAGACCCTGTCTCCAAAAAAAAACAAACAAAAAAACAAAAACAAAAACAAAACAAAACAAAAAATACAATTTCTGGGTCTAAATCCCTATGCTCCTCAGAAGAGCCAACCTAGTATGTCCTGTTCTTGATCTCTCCCTACACATCCCAAACCCCACTGTACCTTTGCACTCAGTTCCTAATGTCAGTGGAACAATCATATTTGATGACAAACCTTCCCTTTTCTCTTGGAGAACTTGTGAAGTTAGTCCTGAGATGAGACTAAACCTGTAAGATGTTAACTCTACTTGGACTGGAGTAGGGGATGAAACTGAACTGGTTTCACTGACTTCAAAATGACCATATGGCCCCAGACTGAACTCTTATCTCTTCTACCACCTATGCTCTGTCAGGGAGGGGACAGACACAGACTCAAAAGCTGAGTAAATAAATGAAGTCTGGTCCTTCAGGGTTCATTTCTTGGGTATTAAGAGCTAGTATACAAGTCCACAGTTTTATCAAATTGCCCGCTAACTTTGCCAGGCACTAGGCAAGGTCAGGCCTGGACTTCAGCAACAAAACTGATATAGGCTTCTCTGAAGAGCTGGGCCCATCATGCAAGGCTGCATGCCATCTTGTTCCCTCAAAACAAGAAACTGCCCAACAATACAGATCTCGAAATACTATCATCTAATTAAAGTTATTACTTTATAAAAACATCACCTTCTTAAGCATTAACTCTACATGTAGTGCTGTTCCCACTGTGAATCTTGTGACATGTGATACTTTCCAGGGACATACGAGGCCTCACCACTCTCAAGCTGATGATACTGCATTGGCCAATCACTTCTACCATATGGACAAAAACAGAAAACAGAATCCAAAAGATCTTGACAGAACAGGATAATGCTGAAACGTGTCTTCGCATCTTGTGTGAATATGGAGCTCAAGTTAATGCCCAGGCAGACCACAGTGACAAAGTTTCCCCACTCCACCTGGCCGTATCGTATGGGACTCAGCCACTTCTTTCCATACTGGTTCAAAATGGTGCGCAAGTCAATGCTATTAATGCAGCCAGCATGACACCCCTTCATATGGCTGCAGACATACTGAGTAAGGACATGATAGAAACACTTATTGCATATGGTGCAAATGTTAACTGTGCTGTGTCATCCACGGGCAACACAGCCCTGATGTTGGCAGTGTGCACTGCGTCAAGCAAGGCAGGCCGCCTGCTAGCGGCAGGGCTGAGTTGTATCCATTTGCTGCTAATACATGGAGCAAAGGTCAACACTCAGAACTGTGAAGGTCAAACAGCTCTCCACAAGGCATGTTTTGGAGGTAGAGAAGCAATAATCAATCTCCTTCTGGAATTTGAGGCAAACGTTAACATTTTAACCAGAAATGGAGAATCTCCAATCTATATGTACCTTCAGCGCAGTTTCAACCTCAGAGACAAGACTCTTTTTGCTAAGCTACTTTGTCGTACTTACCCTTTGAGATTGACCAATAAGGAAGGAATTCCACCTACAGCAATCATGCAAGGAGAATTCTACTCCTTAAGGCAAGTCCTAATAAACTTATCTCAAAAACCTCTATCACTAGAGGATATCTGTAAAATAACCATAAGAAACCTTTGTAGTGAGAAATACAAACATCATCTGAAGCATCTTCTCCCATTAAAGATATGGGACTCAATATACTGCTGCAATGACTTAGCTCACCTCCTCAAGTAAGATCAAGTTCCTCAGTCCCAGAGAACTGTAGCAATTCAAACTGCATTTCCTGCTTAGACACATATCAGAAAATACTGAACCCATTATCTTTATATCCCAAAGTGCAAACTACTAGTTCTTAAATCTTTCTCAAAAAACAAAATGCTTTGCACATTAACTCTCATGTTGCTAAATTTTCTTGTAAATCATTTTTTCATGACTTAATTTTTGTCTAAAATGCACACTACTTTAAAATCAGCCAAAAGAAGAAAATACATTTTCTCTCTTTATACTGTTTGAAGATAAAAGCTGGAATACTCCTGTGTTTGCATGTGTGCATGTGTGTGTGTATATAATTGGTGAAGGGTGATACTGGGGATTGAACCAAGAACTGATTACACTGAACTATATCCCAATTCTTTTATTTTTGAGACAGGGATAACTAAGTCACTAAGTTGACCAGGCTGGGCTCAAACTTGCTATTTTCTTGTCTCGACCTCCCAGAGTTCCAGGATTATAGGCAAGAGCCACTAGCATGCACACATGCATGCGTGCGTGCATGTGTGTGTATGCACGTGTATTTTTTTATGCTGTACAGGCTGGTCTCAAACTCCACAGTTCAAGTGCTCTTCCTACCCCTTGAATTAGCTGGGACTACAGTACATCCCATTCCTTCCTTATATCCTATTTCCTTATATATTTCTTAAAACAGCAAAAGGTAAAATTTTCCAAAACTACATTTTATTCTTAGGGCTGCAATAATATCTGAGCATTTTTTATGGTGTTAAGTACATTTATAGCTCATTAGTCTGGGTTATGATTCTTGCTTAGGGTGTGAAATACATGTAACACCACCAATTAGATTATTATTCGGAACATGTTACTAGTAAAACAGTATTCATAAGCCACAGAGAATTTTCAAATATCCCAAAATTGCTCCTTTTAATTCAAGCTAGGGATTTCATGTTTGGAGCCTGTGAAATGCTGATTCATATAAATAATAATCTAAGAAAATGAACAAGGGTACATCATCTTCTTAAATTCAGTAACCTCACATTGTCATCTCTAATTTCAAGGATTTAGTTAACCCATTTACCTTCAGATCTCTGTGTACAATTCCCATACTATGTATATAAAAGACACCTTCCACCAATTCTTGAAAAATCTTTGTTGCAACACTGGCTATAACATAAGGACCTGCAAGTAAAAATAAAAAATATATAGTTCTGTTTAATTTTTATGAATTTACATTAACAAACGTTAACTTAGTTCTAAAATCATTAACACCTTACATCATTATGATTCATCCTTCAAAATGACTCCATCCATGTTAATATTAAGAAGTCCAGATTTTATTCAGATTTTCTGAGTTTTTACCAGCTTCCTTTTCCTGATGAAGGAACCCATTCAGAACATACCAAATACACTACACTGAGTACCCAAGTCTCTCTACGTTCCTCTGGCCTGTGACAACTTTGTAAGTGTTTTTGATAATCTTAACAGCTATGAGAAGTACTGGTCAGGTATTTCTGTGGAACGTCTCTAACACAAATTTGTCTGAATAGGGACTGGGTATTTTTCCAATTGATCACATTGGGGCTATAGTTTTGTGGAGGAAATCCACATTCACTATAATTCTCATCATATCAGAAAGGCATATGGTGTAACTATATCTGGGAAAGGCAGTGTTTCTCAGTTTTCTGCACTGTGAAGTTGTTTTTGGTTTTTGTGGAGGTACTTTGTTGTTTTTGAGGCAGGGTCTCAGTCTATAGTTAAAATTGGCCTTGGCCGGAGATTTAGCTCAGTGGTTCCGGCGCCCGCCTGCCTCTCAAGCACAAGGTCCTGAGTTTGATCCCGGTAACCAGTACAATGCTGGGCGTGGTGATTCACGCCCACCAGCAATCAATACCACATACCACAGTGCCGGGCTTGGTGGCTCATGCCTGTCATCCCAGCATTCAGAGAGCAGAGACAGGAGGATTGCTGAGTTTGAGGCTTGCCTAGACTACATACTGAGCTCAGGGCCAGCCTGAACTACAAAGCGAGGCCCTGTCTCCAAAAAAAAAAAAAAATTTGGCCTCAAACTCACAGCAATCCCATCTCAGCGCTCTGAGTGCTTTAATTATAAGTATGTGCCACTGGCCAGCCTTCATTCACATCTTTTTATTTTTTATTTGATTCCATTTATTTAAAGTAACTTAGCACGTTTGAAGTTCAAAAACAGTAAAAATTAATGTACAATGATAGAGGTCATAACAGTGACTTCTTCTGTAGAGGGGTTTGAGTGAACAAAGGGCAGGAAGATTTCTGAATTGCTACTTTAGAGTATGGGACTAAGATGCCACTGTAAAATCTGACAATTGGTAAACAAACGACCTAGCATCATACCTGCCTTTCAAATACAGGGAAGTAGATAGAACATATATTTATACAGAACTAAGGCTGCAAAGGAGTCCCGGATATCTAGAGTTCATGGAGTCTTTTTGGTTTTCAAGGAGTCTTCTTTTTAGTTTTCATTATGTCCCAGGCAAGGGTCAGTACTGTGCCCAGTAACTGATTTTGTGCTGCTTCTTTATTTTTGAGATGGTCTCGCTTTGTAGAGACCTGGCCCTGAGCTCACTATGGAACCCAATCTAGCTTCAAACTTTTGGCAATATTCCTGCCTTTGCCTCCCAAGTGCTGGGGAGCCACAATACCAGGCACTGTGGTGTGTGGTACTGGGGAATGAACTCAGGACCTTGTGTTTGCCAGGCAGATGCCAGAACCACTGAAAAGCAGACACTGAAACCACTGAGCTAAATCCCTAGCCGATTTGGTGCTTCTTGATGAGTGAACTACTGAAGTGTCAGTAACAACCTTTGTTTTGGGAAGTAATACTTCAGTGGCTCTGGCTTTTTAAATGTTTGATGATTCTTGGATTTGTGCTTTCTTTCTTCCTTTAAAATCAAGAACTGTAGCTGGCACTTGGAATATGGAAAGACTATTCTTAATTCCAGTGCTTCCAATAATGATGCATGTGTGGACTTACAGTTTTGAAAATGTTAAGATAAGACAGACAAAGCAAATCCTTACTTTGTTTCATGGCATGTGCTAAAATGTGTTTCCACTTCAGCAAAGGCTAATGATATGCAACTGCAAACCTCACACATGAGGCATTTCCCCAGGCTTATGACTGTCTTTCATATATTGTAAGACAGCCTATCTGTTTCAAATGACAAATCACAGCAGAGGGCTTCTGGTAGTGTGCACCCTGTCAGTGTGACGCTGCAACAGGAATGGAGTTGGAAACAGCCAATCAGTACCACATACACAATGCTGGGCGTGGTGGCTCACACCTGTAATCCCAGCACTCAGGAGGCAGAAGCAGGAGGATTGCTGAGTTCAAGGCTTGCCTGAACTACATAGTGAGCTCAGGGCCAGCATGAACTATAAATAAATTCTTTTATGAACTACAATGAAAATACCAATAGCATTTTACAAAAAAAAAAAAAAATCTCTGCTTCAATTATCATACCTAAAAGAGTCTACACACATGACAACACCACATTCCAAACATACAGTCACTTACACTGACAGCACGTTTTGCTTTTTCATAGGACATACTAATAGTTACTAGTCTTGCTATTTTTTTTTTTTTTTTTTTTTGCTTTTTGAGACAGGATCTCGAGTTATAGTTCAGGCTGGCCCTGAGCTCACTATGGTGCCCAGGCAAGCCGCCGCGAACTCAGCAATCCTCTTGTCTCTGCCTCCCGAGTGCTGGGATTACAGGCATGAGCCACCACGTCCGGCATTGTGGTATGTGATGTTGATTGTTGGTGGACGTGTCTCCACGCCCAGCATTATATGTGGTTACCGGGGATCGAACTGAACCACTAAGCTAACCCTCCGGCCCTAGTCTTGCTATTTTGACAGGGGTATCTTACTAGCTTTGCTGTTTTTCCAGGAGTTTATTATAAAGTACATAGTTAACAGGAACATAAAATATCAGTAAAAGTATGAAATTCTTAAAATGTATCATGTGTTTAGAATAGACTGACATTTTCACATTAGCCATGTACTTGTTTACAAAATCTAAAAGATAACAACTGAAATAGACTCCTATGTGGACTTCAATGAAACTCTTACAACAGAATCTTACAACAAAAATAAACTTTGCTTCAGTTGTCACACCCAAGGAGGTCTTCACACATGACAACTCCCTGTTCCACATACACATCTCACTTACACTGATAGCACAAGTGCTTAGTTTTCCTTTTCTATGTGGCAGTCTTGTCACCTCTCTTCCTGTTTTGTTAGGAGTTTCCTTATATATTGTATAGCATGCACTTAGCAGGGGAAAAAACAATTCATAAACTATCAAATATGTAATGAATGCTTAGAATAGACATCAACATTTTAATTTCAGTTGTTCACCTTCTTACAAAATCAGATTATGTAAGAAATAAAAGCCTATGTGAACTACAATATAAACACAAAATCCTACCACTAAAATAATCTTTGCTTTACATCTCACACTGATGGCATGTATGTTTTGTTCTGGTTTGTCTTTTTTTTTTTCTTTTTTAGACAGGGTCTTGCTTTGTAGTTCAGGCTGGCCCTGAGCTCACCATGTAGCCCAGGCAAACCTTGAACTCAGGAATCCTCCTGCCTCTGCCTCCTGAGTGCTGGGATTACAGGTGTGAGCCACCATGCCCAGCATTGTGCTATGTGGTACTGATTGCTGGAGGTATGAGCCACCATGCCCAGTACTGTTGTATGTGATTACCAGGGATCAAACTCAGGACCTTGTGCTTGCTAGGCAGGCACTGGAACTACTGAGCTAAATCTCCAGGCCATGTTTTGCTTTCTTATCCTTTTTTGAAGAGCACAGTTGACATCTTTTTGGTTTTCCTGTTGTTGTAGTATGTCTTTGTGATGCTGTGCTTCTCCGTTCATCTGTCAGTTCACTAGTGGGCTCCATAACATTTTGTGTAGTTTCCTGGGCAGAAACATTTTGTTTTTGAAGTAAATAATCTCTTTCGAATTCCACTCCCAATCCTCTGCAAAAATACCTCCATGGTACTTTGTACTTGAATGCCACACATGTTTAGGATTGAATAAACATAGTAATTCCATTGTGGTGCGATATTGACATCAACAGTAGGTTTTTCTTTGTTATATACGAGGCCAATGTAAATCTTTCTGAAATCCAAAGATTGTACTATACAGCTCTGTTTTGAAATTGCATCATTTTGTTTGGAATTTCTGCTTTGTTCTTGCAAGCAGTTCCTATGCTGGTCAACATGGATTCTATTAACAAATATAAAACACCAGTTGGAAACTGGTAAACCAACTGTTGAATGTCTTATTTTGATTAGTTTGGAAGATAGGAGCAACAAGTCTGTTCAAACATTCATTTTATTACTATATGAATAAAGATCTGATGCTGAATTCCAGGATTAATGTCTAAATTAAAAACATTAAGACTTCACACCTACAAGGCCATAAATGTTTATCCCATCTTTTGACCCACTGCTTTTCTGTCTTTTCCATTCCTGTAATTACCATGAGAAATCCCTGCTAAGTACAGTAGACCTATGAATGCTTTCACTTCAGCTAGTAAGGTATCATAATAAATAACTTTTGAATAAATAAATGCATACATTTTTTAATATGGCTAAACATTTTAATTGCATTTCACCCTTCGTGTACCTCACAGCATCTTGTAGTACTTCATCCATTACAACTTGCAACACTGAATGGCAGTACTGGCAATCTGTCCAATGCACTTCACTCCTGCCAAGAACCTCACTATATTTTCAGACCAAGTTCTAACATTGGATCATTCCATTTGGTTGCATGGACATTTTGCAACATTTCAACTAGTCAAATATGTACTCACATTGCTAGTTTCTGTATCATCTGAATTAAGTAGATCTGCATGTCCTGTTTCTGTATCATCAGTCAATTCCTGCTCCATTTCACATCAAAGGAACTTCGGCTCACATGGCCAGTGTTAAAGTCCTCATCATTGTCATTATCAACATCATCCATTTACAACACTTTTCTGTTATGAAAATATATTTTATCATAGTGGATCATCTTTATAATCCATATAAAACTAATCTGATCATTCACTTTTGACCTCTAAAACTTGCAAATCTAGTTTTTCATATGCCATTGTACTGCATTGGGCTACTTCAAACAGAAAAATCAAAAGAAAATTTTTTTATAATCCTGGAGTGACATGGGTCTGTCAGACTTTTTTTGATGCTTGGTTAAATACATGCAAAACCAGTTAGCTGGTGCATAATGTGGGTAAAAGTCCTTGCCACTTTTGTACATATGCACACATCTTGCTGTTTATCCTACCAAGTGAGTAAACACACTGAATGGTTCCTGTATCCATCAGAGAAAAGTATCAAGATGCACAGCAGGCTAAAGTACAAATTGACAGTAGAAGAGTAAGGGATGGGTCTGCTGGACCAAGTATCATGCTTAGTGAGTTAAAGGTTAATTCAGTCTTCAGTCTGTGTGCCCATTTCCTTTATGTTGTCCACAGTAAAAGTCACTAAGGAACAGAACCAGACTTCCTTTTTGGAATCAAGTATCCTGTTTTGACCTGTCAGACTTGATAAGCTTGTTCTTACCAGAACTTCAGAGTTCTTTTCTGGATACAGAGCCCAGAAAGCAAAAAATGAATTTTTATTAACAGAAGTCCAAGGAAAGGATGTTCCATTCTGAACATGGCTTGACAAGCAGATGCTTTTGTGATAGAGTATGTGTCCATTTTATAGGCAAAATACTAAAAGGAGTAATGGCTAAAGAATGTGTATCTGGAATTTCATTCTAAATTTACACCTTATGGGATTTATCAGCAGTGACAAGCAGCTTTGAATCATGAGGAAGTTAGCTCATTTTAAAGGTAGGTTTGGACTAAGATTCAGTATTAATGATCTCCATTCAGAATGAGAATGTGGCATGATAGTCTTTGTTTTGACAATAGGGATTCACATGAACTGCAGGTTAAGATACGTGAGCAGAGTCTTGACTGAGATGGCTTTTCTTTCTGAATATAAGCCTGGGGTAATGTTCAAAATGTTTGAAATAACTGGTTTCAAATTTCAAATTGCCTTGACAAAGACAATTTCCAAATCTTCATTTACGTGTTCTATCCCAACAAAAATAAGCACAGCATCTTTATCACGCTTATCCAATCTGACTGGATGATCTAATGGTTCTTCATCACTTCTGGTTCTTGTTCTTTGTTCAACAAGTGATCTGCATTTGAAAATTACTTTTGATTGAAGTAGTGTTCCCTTCAACTTCCACAGCTGTCTTTTCATAAACTGGCACCAACTCCTTAAACATCTCCAGATGTTTCAGTGCTCCTTAACATTACCTACTCTGGAGGAAATTGCACCTCCAAGAGATATTGCACCTCCAGTGTCTGTGCTTCAAGCTCTCAGAAAAATCAGTCCAGAGCTCAAGAGCCAGGTTTCCTGTGTTCTTATATCTTGCAGCTTGCTCTTTAAAGTTCTTTCTCTGATACCATTTTTAAAGTTCCCTGGTGAATATAATACATAACCAAACTTGAGAGCCAGTGTTTTTTTTTTTTTTTTTTTGAGACAGGGTCTTGCTTTGTAGTTCAGGCTGGCCCTGAGCTCACTATGTAGCCTAGGCAAGCCTCGAACTCAGCAATCCTCCTGCCTCTGCCTCCTGAGTGCTGGGATTACAGGCGTGAGCCACCACACCCGGCAACTGGTATATTTTTAAAATGTTAGCTAACAAAGTATTTGTAGAAGGATATAGAACTGTGGAATATTTGGGGAAACCTGGATCATTTAAAGGTCTTTTTATCATGAGTGTCACAGTTTCAGATTTAAAAAAAAAAAAACAAGGGCCAAGGATTTAGCTCAGTGGTTCCAACATCTGCCTGGCAAGCACAAGGTCTTGAGTTCGAACCCTGGTACTACATACCACCATGCTAGGCGTGGTGGTTCACAGATGTAATCCCAGCACTCAGGAGGCAGAGGCAGGAGGATTGCCTCTAGTTCAAGGGTAACCTGAATTACACAGTTAGTTCAAGGCCAGTCTTACAAAGTGAGGCCCTGTCTCAAAGAAAAAGAAAAATAAGTAATTTTGTCTTTTAATAAATAAAAAACTAGGCAGCAGCCAGGCTCATCCTGTAATCCCAGCAGCTAGGAGGCTAAGGAAAGAGAATTATGAATTCCAGTGTTCCAGAGTAGCCTGGGCTACACCGTAAAACTGTCTCACAAAAAAGAAAAGAAAAAGAAAAATCCATTCCTATCCAAAAAAGGATATCCTAAAATTTATCATATTACTATTTAAATATCAACAAATTCTATCACAGAGAAATTCAACTTCCAAATAAGTACCTGTTTTTGAAAATGGAGAAACCACAAGCATGTGTGTATGTGTGTGTGTATGTGTGTGTGTGCTGCTTTTCTTTTTTTAAATTGAAAGCTGGAGGCAATTCCTGCATTAGACAGAGAAGACCATCTTCTGTACTCCACCATGCACAAACACAGAATGCACTTACATGCAGCTTCATCCACACTCTTTCGTGCCCGCTGGTTCCGCTCAGTGATCCAGTCCCACAAGGAAAGTTCACACAACTGCATCTGGATGTGCAGCATCAGGTGATATGGCACCTAGAGAGAGCAGACACACAGTGGGCTTCAGCTCCCATCTCTACCTCTCCCACACATTATTTATACTTTGTTGACAAATACTCTCTTGCTTACTCTAGGTCAACACCACAACTAACTGCTGAGAACACAGGCCTCCTCAAGAAGTTCAATGAAGGAGACAACCAGGGCAATAATTAAAACAATGTATCTTGAGCCGGGGATTTAGCTCAGTGGTTCTGGGTCTACCTTGCAAGCACAAGGTCCTAGGGTTGCTGGGGATTTAGTTCAAGTGGTATCACCACTACCTTGGCAGAGTTTGATCCCTGGTACAGCAAAAACAACAACAAAAACATAGTCAATCCAGTAATCACATATCACAATGCTGGGTGTGGTGACTCACACCCACCAGCACTCAGTACCACATACCATACAGTGCCAGGCGTGGTGGCTCACACCTGTAATCTCAGCACTTGGGAGGCAGAGGCAAGAGAATTGCTGTGAGTTCAAGGCTAGCCTGAGCTACATAGTGAGCTCAGGGCCAGCCTGAACTACAAAGCGAGAAGACAGGGTCTCAAAAAAAAAAATGGCCGGGCGTGGTGGCTCGCGCCTGTAATCCCAGCACTCAGGAGGCAGAGACAGGAGGATTGCTGAGTTCCAGGCTTGCCGGGGCTAGATAATGAGCCAGGGCCAGCCTGAACTACAAAGCGAGACCCTGTTTCAAAAAAAAAAAAAAAAAGTATCTTAATAAAAGGAGGCAGAAACTTGAGGAACTGGTCCTGAAACTTTTGGTGCACTCATTATATGAATACGTTTTGTTTTGTTTTTGTTTTGTGGTACTAAGGATTGAACCCAGAGCCCTGGCACGCAGCAACATCCCCAGCAATTTATTTTTTATTTTAAGACAAGAAACAAAGTTTCAAAACTAACTCACTAAATAGCCTAGGCTAGGCTGGAACTCGTGATTCTCCCGCCTTAGCTTTTTAAAGTGCTGGGATTACAGGTACGTGCCATGCCACCTGCTTAAACAGTTTTTTTTTTGTTTTTTTTTTTTTTTGCTTTTTGAGACAGGGTCTTGCTTTGTAGTTCAGGCTGGCCCTGAGCTCACTATGGTGCCCAGGCAAGCCGCCACAAACTCAGCAATCCTCCTGTCTCTGCCTCCCGAGTGCTGGGATGACAGGCATGAACCACCACGTCCGGCATTGTGGTATGCAGTGTTGATTGTTGGTGGGCGTGTCTCCACGCCCAGCATTATATGTGGTTACCGGGGATCGAACTCAGGACCTTGCGCTTGTGAGGCAGGCGCCGGAACCACTGAGCTAACCCTCCGGCCCTGCTTAAACAGTTTTTAAAGCCAATATAAAACAACAAAGACTTGCCATATGGTATTCTACAACTATCAACATACTTCAAAGAACAGTGGTACCATGGGTTCACAAACTTAATTCTTTTTACAATTTTGGTTGCAAATGAGTCATGGAATGAACTCTGCAACAGAATCATGGAAAGAATTAAATTCATGTGCCAAGGTACCACTGTATATATATTTTGGCTGGCTTCACGCTGTGCATCACTAATAATTTATCCAAAGCAAAGGTATGCTGAATGCAGCAGCACATCTTTAGCATCTCAGCTTCTTGAGAGGCTACGGCTGGAAGACTCCAAATTCTAGGCCAGCATGGGAACTTTGTGAGATTCTGTCTCAATGAAAATTTTACAAAGAGCTAGGATGTTGTTTGGTGGCACAGTGGTTGCTTGGTATGCACAAAGCACTAGGTTCAATACCCAGCACATCAGAAAGGAGGGCACAGTGAAAGGGAGGGAACAAAGGAGGAAGGAAGGAAACAGAAACATTAACCCTACTTGTGGTTTATTTAGGCATCAAAAAGAAAAACAATCCTCCAAATTTAATACTAGAGAAATTCTGATTAAATGTTCCCCAAATTCAACCTAGATTCAGATGAACCTGGTCAATTTTGTTTCATATTAAAGGAAGGAATAAAGAAAGAGAGAGAGAGAAACAGTGACACATACTCCTTTATAAGAGGTGGTAAGATACAGTTTTGGACTCGCAATATATCAGGTTAGAGATACACTTTGTCAATGCTCATGTTTTTTAATACTAACACTTAATACTAGTATTTTCTTATATGTAGATGTTCCCCAAAGCTTCATGTGCTCACAGGTTGGGTTTCTGGGAGTGACTGGATCATGGGTATGAGATCCTGACTTAGTCCACTCACTGGTTTAGCATAGTTCTGGGTGTGGATGATGGATTTACTGAGGAGGTAAGACCCACGCTCTGAGTGGATGGTACCAACCAATAGCCTTGTAGCTTAGATGGAGTGAAAGAAAAAGCAGGAGAACTGCTGCTTCTTGCCTGTCATGCATGAACTATTTCTCCTCTGTCATGCTGCTTGCTCCCTTGTTGACTATGGACTGAAACATCTACAAAGCCAAAATAAATCTTTCTTCCTGCAACTTTTGCATGTCAGGAAATTTGCCTCAGCAAGAAGAAAGTAACTAATACAACTGGTGAATATAAGGGGAGTCTGACCAGCATATTAGCAAAACCTTCAACAAGGCTATCCTGAAAACTGATTATCCTACAAGACTCAATTAAAGCCATGTTTCAAAAACAGAAAATCTTCTTGGCATATATATATTTTTATATCATGATGGTAACATACAACAGAAATAGAATGTAAATGAGACTTCCAATCTCAGGGGCACACATTTAAGACTATCTACAGAGCAATGATCCTGCAGAGAGTTCAGAAAAGGGTTAGTAGGCATTAATTAAGTGAAAACCAAACACAAATACATATAGCCAGAGGGAGCATGGTGAGTTCAAGATACTGAACACAGGGCAGAAGAGCCACAGGAGAGACAGGAGAACAAAATCAGCTGAGAAAGATGGAAGGCCACACACAGTCACAATTCTTTTTTTATTTTTCTTTTCTTTCTTGGTGGTGCTAGGAATCAAACTCACAACCTTGAGCTTACAAAGTAGGCAGCAGTGCCACTGAGCTAAATCCCTGGCCACAGTTCTTTATATAATGACTATGGGTAACCATCCCAATGCTAAGTTCTGAAAAGTACTCTACCTCAGTCTTTTCAAACCAGTTTACGTTTTCTTCAGAAGATTCCTCAGTGGATGTGAAGTTCCCTTCTAGGTCTGAGTTATACCTGAGTGGAGGTTGATGCTTGACAGCTGATCCAGGAGACAAATCAACTAAGCCATTTTCTTGGAACCCAACGGATGATTCAAATTCACTGCTGTTCCTTATGACTAAATTGTTAGTATAATTCACTAATTTGTTATTCTGATTTTCGATGTCAGATTTGCCAACATGTTTTTCTTTTTCTGACGTGAACTCAGCAAAGATAATGGATGAACTGCTATTTTCATCATTTACACCACATTTCTCTCTGGAAAGAAAGAATAACAGATTATGTGAAGGTAAACCACGAGTATTCCAAGTTTAAAGACAGTCTGGGCTAGACAGCCAGTTCAAGACCACCCTGGACTACATAGTGAAATCTTGTCTCAAAAAACCCAAAAAGAAGATTCAGTCAGCCCACTGCAGCTTGTGCAGTAGGTTTGCTATCACTGCTTTGGTGGGATGTTGGGACAAGATGGCTGCCCAAGGAGAAGCCTGCAATAGACCCTTCCCTTTGGCCTCCTGAACGGGTTTTGGCATGTAATTCAGGCTCATTTTGAACTTACTGTGTAGCCCAGGCTAGCCTGGAACTCACTGTGATCCTCCTGCCTCAGTATCCCATGTGGTGGGATGACAGACACACGCCACCAGGCAAACAAAAACTCTTCCTGCAAGATCACACATTTAAGTATTTGTTGTCTGTGGAGAGATACAGAGAAACCAAGTACACAGTGGTGGGGATGGAGCCTCGGTGCCTCACTAGTGCTGACCAAGTGCAGAGCTCCAGCCCTGGGCCCCATCTTCATGGCTTCTGACTGCGTAGTTGAAAGCTGGAATGTTCCAGATTGATAAAAATATTTGATCATTCTGAATTTTTGTATAATATGTACTTTTTCTTTCATACATGTTAAACCACCAAGGGTTATACACTCCTAACGTGTTCTTCCTTCAGTCACATCTTGGAAGCTTCAGTGACTAAGTTTCTTACAGAGGGTCACATCTGGACTCTAAGTTTCT
>PVIC010019757.1:0-30370 GCA_004025085.1 Thryonomys swinderianus | reverse complement strand
AAAAAAAAAAAAAGTATGCTCAGATATATTCCTAATCAGAAAAAATATTCATAAAATATAGTCTGGTTTTAAGTTTTTACAAGTTAAAAGTATTCTCTCTTCCATCAAATTTTGCTCATCATTTGGCCTCTTAACGTGCAGTTCTTTATACTGCCTTTGTAGTCTCAAATGTTTACATATACTCATTCAGAGCTTTTTCTCTTTTACACAGTAACTTTTATACTGTCATAATATATAGGTAAGGTATTTTAAATTCAATTCAATCAAGTATTCATTTATACAGCTCCTACAATAATATGCCAAGCACTATGAAATGAGACAAAGTGGTCGAAGTAGTCAAATATTTTAAAAGGAATAAATAATTGTGGTTTAATGTGATATTTCTAAAGTTGAAGTCCATGCAGATGCTGCAAGAAGGAGAGAGAATGACTAGTTTCACTGAAATAAAATCAGAAAAGGCCTCACAGAGTTCAGAGCCCAGACTCTCGGGTTTGCTAAGCATTTAACTCATGTCTGTTCAGTAGGATCCAGTACAAATCCTAATTACACTTTAGACAGATTGGAGATGTCTATGAATGTTAGCTTTCTTAAACCCAGGAATCTAGCAATTTCAGATTTTAGGATCTTCAGACATAAACCTACTTTATTTTTCCCAGTATAAAAAGGTTAAAGAAAATTTTTAAATAGTTGTTACCGTAATCTTCTAAATTTAGCCCTCAAATAAAAAAACATTCAACTTAGCCATTTCATGAAATATGAGAAATGCACAATTCTATTAAACAAATAAAAAGTATTAAGTAAATAATTTAATGGATTTTCAGATTTTTTTATTTTGTTTTCAAAATGCCCCATGTAAATCCTGTATGTGTGTGTCCAACAGAGCCTATATTGCAATTCTACCTTTAGGAATATGTGGAGAAAGTGGACACAATGTGTTAACCTATGCAATTTAAACTGTCACTATCTACTGGTCATGGTATAAAAATAGTATTAAAGTGAATGAAAATTAGATCATATGCAGAGAATCTTTTGCATTTTATTATTGTTAAGTGATTTTGTTAGGAAAGTGAAAAAATAGTGAAGTCATAACTTCACTTTAATAGCAAGTTAGAAACAGTTATTTCACAAAGTTCTCATTCTCATTAAATCTTTCTAAAATATTTTTCCTCAACAGACATCTCTTTTTATAAGAATATCATTACTCCCAAAGTTTCCCATTGTTTATCAGTGCTTAAGATGATTCTTATTAAATTCTAAAGAATTCACCTTGCATTAATTTGAACCAAAATAGTATTATTGAATTAATTAACTAGTTCAAGGCATAGTTTTCTGATCTTCCTACTTAGGAAGATGGATAATTTTAATTTTAGAATTTCAGGACACATCAATATTAACATGAAGAGAACTTATCATGAATAATGCTATTTTAATGAATGTCAAGGGAATTGTGCCTAATGTTCTAAAATAGTCTTGGAGCATTATGAAAAGTATATGGAATAGCAAAGGCAGCCATGAGAATCTCCACTATAAAGAGTGTTTATTAAATTTGAGCAGTTACTTTCAAAGATAAATTACATAGAAATGCTCATTCTAGATAGCTATCTACATTTTGGTCCGTGCTATATGGTAGTAAATGAAGCCACAAAACTAAATTCATTGGACTGCAAAATGTCCTGTTAAACATCTAAAACATCCTTAATGTAAATTTTTTGAATGTCTTTTATTTTTTTGCTTTTTTGGAGTCAGGGTCTTGCTTTGTAGTTCAGGCTGGCCCTGAGCTCACTATGGTGCCCAGGCAAGCCGCCATGAACTCAGCAATACTCCTGTCTCTACCTCCTGAGTGCTGGGATTACAGGCATGAGCCACCATGTCCGGCATTTGAATGTTATTTTTGAAGCATTGCATATTTAGGGTTTATAAATTAGTGAATATAAATTAAATTACACAATAACCCTTAGGTTTTCGAAGCTTCACAATTGTTCTTTTGCAATCTTAAGAAGAGAGAGTAAAATATAATAGTTCCAAAAAGAAAATTAATGTGCTTTTCACTTCATAGGGCCTACAGACTGTCAAGATTAGTGTGAAATATTGATATTTACAGTCCTAAGTGCAATAAAAAAGAAGCAGGATGAATAATGGCAAATAATTACAGACAACTGGACATTCTCCAGAAAACCCTGGAGAAATAGTCTTAGATCTAACTCTTCTAATTGGAAATCCCAAGTACATTGCTTATAATATCTGAGGAATTATAGCTGCGGAGCTGGGTACGTGGCTTAGCGGTAGCACACCTACTTAGCATGCTCAATACTCTGGGATTAAACCCCAATACCGACTTACACACAAAAACAAATATTTTTGAAAATAGAAGTCTCGTCTTTCTTTTCAGTTTTGTATCCACACACACATCTCACATCTTACAAGAACCTGTGACACATTTTCAGGTTGAAATATCTGCAAAATAAATATTTTTTAAAAATTTTTATCTTTATCGGTACCTTGTACATACACATCAAACTTTCTATTAATTCATGACCCCAAAACTCTTGCTTTGAAATATTTGATATAATAAAAAGTACATAAAAGGGTGAGGGGAGTTGGAGGATTGAGAAAAATGAGAATTAAGTCGTGTCATATACTGGTACAAATTCTCAATGTTGAGTGTGATCAAGATGTGTGTATATAATGTACCAATAAAGATTCACAAAAAGTCACATTAATTTTAAAAACTTAATCAAGAAGTTTAAAAATAAAACAGACACAAATTGACATGATGAAATGGGAAAAAAAACATACAATATTAAAGGTAGCAGATTTGGTTCTGTCAGCATGTGCCATGCTAATTTTTCTCATGATAACTCCTTCAAACTTCCTTTTATGCAATCCTAAAAGCTACAATGGCCACATACTCTCTTTCTACCATAAGCAAACATTTAAGTTTCCTCATCTATAAAATCTGAAAATCAATCAATGTTCATTATGTTCCATATTTTACAGATTCAATATCTGTCTTTCCTAAATGACAGACTTCAGCGATTCAAAAGAAAATGAACACAAAATGATTAAGAAATAGTAAACACTATGCAATTAAGTTATTGAATAAATACATAAACTTTTTTCATAAATAAACATGTCTTAAACAGTGAAGCCATGGTCATTTAGTTATATACAAAATAAGTATTAACTTAAAAAAACTATGATAATGTTCTTTCAAAGTCTATGACAATATAAAATATAACTACTACAAAAGAAATAAAAATTGAAAAAAAGAAAAAGAGCAGAAATGGGCTAAAATCTAAATTAGGGCCTAATCCAGCACACATATAATGAAATAGTCCTAAGGAGGTACAGCTTGACCTGAGTAGCTTATCATTCACGGGATAATTGTATCTCGCACATCTCCCTGCCATCAGGGCAGCTCATAGCCACCTTCATGGTAAACAAGCAAAGAACGGTTGGTTTCAAGTCCCTAAACAAATCACAAGGAAATGACATACTGTTTTTCTTATTTTCATGCTCTCCATGTCTGCCTTCTTCCTTCCTTCATTCTGCTTCAGTTTTATATCACCACGACACACATATATGTGCAATGTGATAAAGATGAGAAAACTGGGAAAGGCAAAGATTCCATTAATTTATCTTACAATGTGAACTGTCCAATGTTACAATATTGTAAAGTCCCTTTGCTCACAAAAGAGCATGAATAAGGTTATATTTAACTCATCACCATACCTTATAACCAAACTGAAGTTCCAAAGTAAGTCTTTATTTTTTTAATAAATTGAATATCCCAGAGTTTAAGAAAAATTCAGATGGGCACAGGAAGTTCTGTTATTAAAAGATCCTTTGATGCTTTTCATAAAAGCAGCTCTTTGCCTATGGCTGTTTTAGGACTCTTTGGAAAAAATCAGACTTGGTTTTCCATAACTGTATACATAGCATTCTATGAAGGATCCAATGGCTTCTTAATGAGATTTTTTTAAATTAAAATCTCAAGATTATTTTTGTCAAATCATGTGGTAATAGGGTAACCATGTGTTGCATACGTGGAAGAAGTTTAACAACTACAAAATGGTTACATGAAATTATTGGAAGTCCTGGCAGGATAAAACGAAATCCACTACAGGACCTATTCCAGAAAGCACACCAATCTTCTCAGGAAAGGCAATGTATTTTTAAGCAGCCATGCTGTTCAACTGCCACTGATTATGAAATTCACAAATGATGAATTTCTTTCCAAAGAAAATCATGGAGCAACTACTATTTAAGTTATTTCATTATGAGGGAAATCATCATTTAGAAATAAGAATACCAGCTAGTAATAAATTACATGAAGCCACTTCAGCACAGTATATTTCAATCACTCCAGTATTTTTATCCTCTTTTTAAAAATGTGAGAAATGAAGCATGAAAAGCTATTAACTGAATCATTCACACATTGAATAGATGTTGTTGTCAATTTGTTCCTTCAATGGAAATAATGAACAACTGATTTATTATTAAGTGAAAATTATAAAAATACAACTTCTTTTTCCTCTACTTTAATATATAATAGCTATATTATAACCGTCTTGTTTCTATACCTGACCTAAAGTCATATGCTTCCTACTTCTCAGGCTCTTCCTTAATTCCAATGTTTCTTTGATTTGGGGGGGTAATTAAAATGTTTTCACTGAGTTAGTTCTCTGTCCTCAGTTTCTTTTTGATTATCTGTATTTGCTCTAGGGAAATTTATCTACATCTAACATTTCTGTAACTAGAGGCTGAAATAAGCATTTTAAGTTTACTATGAAAATATTTACATGGCACTATAAAATGAAATTTGTCAGCATAATTAGCTAACTTTCTACTATTTTCTTTCTACACTTGATCTTAGCCAAAAGGCCAAGAAGCGATCTACTATTTTCTTTCTAAGAAAGAGAGATGTCCTTTCTTTTAGTAAACATAGTAAATAAAGGTAATAGAAAGCTAATTATGACAGCACATGCCTGTAATTCTAACATTCAGGAAGCTGAGTCAGGAGGATTGAGAGCCTGAGACCTGCCTGAGCTGCATAATTGGGCCCTTTCTCAAAAAACATCGCGGGGGGGGGATTGGACAGGGTGATTTGTACTTTAATACTTCAAAGAAAAGAAATTTTTGATGTTGAGAATTGAAGCAGGAAAATTTCACCTTATTTTTCATTTTGTTTAATTTTACAGCAGAGGACATTTCCCTTGTGCTTTTATTTTCTAACCTTATAATCAATTTTATTTCTGTAGATAATCATTTTTTTCATTTTGCTGCACAACAATGTATACAGGATTCTGTTGTTTATTTATTCTGCACTCCACATAAGAAAAGATTTAGAGATTTGCTTCTACATCAAACTATGAATGTGGAAGATACACATCATATTATGAAATACCATTTTTATAAAAACATATAAGAGATGGGCATGGTGGGTCACACCTATAATCCCAGCACTCGGGAGGCAGAGGCAGGATTGCTGTGAGTTCGAGGCTTGCCTGGGCTACATAATGAGCTCAGGACCAGCCTAAACTACAAAGCAAGACCCTGCCTCAAAAAAAAAAAAAAAAAAGATCACTTTCGGAAAATGATTATGTTTTATTTCTGACACATACTAAAACATTGTAACAGATCTTATCTTTTTTATATATTTTATCATGAATCTAGAGCTATGTTATACTCAGTAACATGGTCATCATGGTCATTTTCCTATTGAGTGTTCTGCCTTTCTCCTTTTATATGAAGTCTTCTTTTTTTAACCTATTTTGTTAATTTCACATTACATGTATTTAGAACAGGAGTCTGAAATTATTTTGGGAGAAGCAAATTGTAAGGAAATAAATTAAAGATGACATTGTTCATCATTGCAGTGATGTCATTATCTGAACTTTGGGGTGTTATTTTTCCTTTCTAGCAACATGCTTATTTTCCATTATCCTTCTATGGCCCATCTTTTCCCATTATCTTCTATGGCCTGGTAGAGTGACACACACCTGCAATCTCAGTACGAGAGCCTGAAAAGGGGATTGCAAGTTTGAACCCAAGCTGGGCAATTCACCTAGATCCTATCTCAAAATAAAAAATGAAAGTACTGGCAATGTAGTTAAACTCAAAGACCCTAAGTTCGACCTACAATATTACAAAAAAAAACTTTAATTTTTAAATTTGCAACTTAGGAGCTATGCAGAAGCAAAAAAAAAAAAAAAACCTACAGACACAAATACTCACACAGCATCTTCTCCATACATGTTCTTCACATATAAAGATCACCAAGCAAAAAGGTCAAAGAGGTACTTTTCACTACTGAAAACATTCTGAATTTAAAAGTCAAGCAAACTATATATTCAAAAGGCAGAGACTGCTAGGGTTCAAAAGGAAGTTCTCCATAGTTTTAAAGAAAAATATTAACATGACTTCAAATCTTCAGAATTGTCATTAAATGGTTCTTTTACTAATCTCAAATTTTACCTTGTTTTATTAAAAACTAGTCAAATAATATCTTATAGATATAAAATGATAATTTTGTTCATATATTATTCCTCTATCCTTCTTGGTACTGTAAGCCCTTGTTTTCGACCCGCCTGTCTACCACTCCAAAG
The DNA here is from genome assembly GCA_004025085.1 of Thryonomys swinderianus. NCBI lineage: Eukaryota > Metazoa > Chordata > Mammalia > Rodentia > Thryonomyidae > Thryonomys > Thryonomys swinderianus. The sequence continues at coordinate 23,762 of PVIC010019757.1, read as the reverse complement.
CCAGCCCCAATTTTTTTTTCAAGGACATACAAGTTTATCTACCTAATATTATCCTCAGCATTATTTCATGAAACTATATAAAAAGTTACCTTCTGTATACATTCAGAGAATGAAGGTTAATATATAAGTTAAATTCTGAAACTTAAAACATAGATTTTTAAATGCCATATTAAAAAATATGAAATAAAAATAAACAAAACTCCTAAAATGAAGATTTAAAACAAACATTTTCAAATTTATCAAAAATTTCATCAGGAGTCATTCTAGACATAGTCCATAAAAATTTCATGTAGAAGGAAGATATTTCATCTCAAATATTCTATGGACTCATTAACATGAGTTTTTAATCATATGTTTATGGTTAAACTTTAACAGCCATATATATGAAGCACACAATGAAGAAAATTTGCCTTGGCATGATGATCCCATTTTAACATTGTAGTCTCCTCTCACTTAGAGAAAAGATGTCACATCCAAAAAGACTAAAATTAAGAAAATGAATGTTGAAATACTGAATTCTACTCCCAGTTATTATATAATTCCCATTTCACAAACTTTCCTTGAAACTTAAATAATAAATTGGTATCAATGTTAATTATATGTCTATAATCAATATATTTCATATTTTGAAGTATTAGTTTTTACTTTCACTTTTTAATTGAACAAGTTTCTGAATTCAACTTCAGTTCTGTTCTGAAGACAACCTCTTAAAAAGCAGAAGTGTCTTTATAACAAATATAAAATGAATTTATAAATCTGTTCATGACTACATGCAAATAAAAATCTAGTTTAGATGAATTGTTAAAGCAAGGTCATACTACATATCCATATATGTATACAGGCATTTACTTATTTATTTATTCCAGAGTCCAGAGACTTTTCCTGCTGCCATAAAATTCTGTTTTACCATAATTCTAGAGCAATTGTCCACATGTAACTACCAGCATATTTACAAACCTGAGTAAGGAATTTGAGTTGGTGAGTCTTAATTTTTTGCTATCTTAAAGATGTTAACACACTCAATGTACATCTCACATGAAGTATAGAGCAGCTTTGGGTCAACTGTAATCCAGAAAAACCCAGGGTGAGATCTGAGTGTGATATAAATTAAATTTGAATATCCAGAATATTAGAATCCCATACCTGAGAATCCTACTGTACTTTGTCTTGGAGTACCCTCTCTGTGAAAGCTCAAGACTTCTACAGTTCTTTCACAGCAGATTCAGTCCACATGTCTTGGAGCCACTTTGGTCCTTGCCCACTCTAGACTCCATCTGGTCCAATATTTGACTAATTTCAAGTATACGTATGTCAGTGCTACCTATTTGCTTCACATAAAACCCTTTTGGAAGCACTTAATCAAATAACAATTATGACCACCCAGATGATCATGAAAATTAACATGAAGAAAATAAAGGACAGGTAAATCCAAAAGATAAAATGTAAATGTTATTTTCTGAGGCAAAAAAAATTATATCAATACTTTTTTGTTTGTTTGTTTTTTGAGAGAGGGTCTCGTTTTGTAGTTCAGGCTGGCTCTGAGTTCACTCTGTAGCCCAGGCAAGCCTCGAACTCAGCAATCCTCCTGTCTCTGCCTCCCGAGTGCTGGGATTACAGGCATGAGCCACCACGCCCGGCTATCAATACTTTTAAAGGAGTCTATGACTGGATATAGATATCCTCAGATGAGGGGAAATAAAAACACAGGAATTCAGATTCCGGATGCAGAAAAGATTCTTAAAGCAGAGCTGCTTCCTTTACTGTTTTTGTAGCATCGTTTGTTTTGATATTTCTTGTTTAAATTCACAAAGCTCCTGCAGAGATATTTAGTAGTTTAAACTCAGGGCCTTGCATAGGGTAGGCAAACACTCTACCACTGACCTACATTCCATTCCCTTTTTAGTTGTTTGCTTGTTTGCTTGCTTGTTTTTGTGACAGAGTTTCACCAAAACCCCCAGGATATCTTTTTTTTTTTTTTTTTTTGAGACAGGGTCTCACTTTGTAGTTCAGGCTGGCTCTGAGCTCACTATGTAGCCCAGGCAAGTCTTGAACTCAGCAATCCTCCTGCCTCTGCCTCCCGAGTGCTGGGATTATAGGTGTGAGCCACCATGCCCGGCCAGGATATCTTTTTATTAAACCTGAGTTTGTGATCCTTTTGCCTCAGCCTCCCAAGTAGCTGGGATTACAGGCCCTTGCCACCTCACCTGGTGCCAATTTAATCTTTTCTGCTTGTTCACTTACATTGTGTTTCAAAGTTTCAGTCCTACTCACGTGTTTCATATGGATAATAAGGAATTGTAAAATAGTTTCTTGTTCCTTCTCTAGAATGCTGAAAAAACAATGAGCCAGATCCTATTAGACAAGTTAAGTATTCCCTAGGTATAACTCCTGGGGTCATATTAATTTCATTTGCTGCAGTGGTATAATAATTTACTATAAATATCTTAAATTAGAGCATTTGAACATGTGCCAGGAAATAATACTTTTCCCCAAAGCAGATGAATCATGAAACTGAAATACATAATGCACCTTGAAGGTGCTTAATATTCATCTGAGGAATGGCTAATTCACAAGACAGAACATTGACCATTTGATTTGAGTGGTGACCTTCCAATACCACGGAAGAACAATTTAGTTCTTCTGAAATGTTACTGTCAAAAATAAAATAACTGTTTAGATAAAAATAGAAGCTCCTTTTTTTAAGTTGAATTCTTCATTGATACATTTTCTAATCCCTTCCTGGGAGAAAGCAGGCAGCCTGAGCACCAGTTCAGGAACAACCTTGGTTTTCCTGCCCAGTATATTTGTAGGAGAGCTTTTCTTATATGTAGACTTTTCCCATGCTTCTCCAAAATATCTCAAATATCTATAAGTAAATTTGGTTAAATCTGAGAATCTAGGAATAAATTATCAGGTGAAATTTATATAGAAGAAGCAAACAGGTAGCAACATAGAAAAATTAGGTATTATTTAGTGTGCTCAGGTAAACCTGAGGATTCTAAAGCTTAACCATCTGGAAGTCAGTTTTCAAAGTCAATATGCTCACGTGTGTGCGTGCATGTGTGCATATGTGTGTGTGCACGTGTGTGTGTGCTCTGATCTTTTGTGGCTGATAATAAATCCATGACAGAAATAAAAGAAAAACTGAGACTGCTATAAATAGCCAGTTTTTAAAATAAGTGCTCATATGTATGTGTACACATAGGCACACAAACATATGTATGAATATATATGTGAGTCTATCAGTATTCTTCTATGTTCATGAAGTTGATTATAGTTATTGAGAATTTACTGCACTTAAGGCCTTTTAATCCTTGTTAGGGAATAAAATAAAAACATATTAAAGGTAGAGGATGATCTAAATGAGGCTTAACTGATGCTCATCTCAAAATTCAGGATAAATGAAACAGAAAATTTAATTATTAACTACAAATAATTTCACAAGAATGATGGCATGACATTTTAAGCAAATGAATAGTTGCATGAATTACATTATAACCTCCGCTACCAAAGTGAGGAACAATGAGGATTTTTTATTTTTAACTTAAGGGAATTTGGAGTGCACTGAATAATACAGTGAAAGACCTCAGAGTCACATCAGTGTAACCTTCATTAAGGTCAATTCAGTCCCTTGGGCTCACTTTTTTAAAAAACCTGAAAAGTAAAGGAAATTTAACCACAATCTTCAGAGTTCATAAGCTCCAAGTGTAGGAAAAAACTTAAGTTCAAACCTCACTTGTAATGGTATCGCTGATGAATAGCAATATCAATAACGTGAATTTCATTTCCCTTTTCCTTCCCTGACTTCAGCTCCATGAAGGTAACAGCAATGAAATAGCATTGAGCAGTTAGTACTAACAAAACAAAGAATTGTATCCAAAATCAAAATACTGTTTATCAAAATATTGTCTGCACACTAGCATTTTGAAAATACTTGATGAAAACCAACAGTGAAAGGAGAAGTACATAGACAAGAAGTTCTGAAATAACTGACAGGAAAAAAATTATAAGTTTTCTTGTTTGAACTTTTTACGAAAATGAACATCTAGAAGTACTTCATTTAGGATTTTTTAAGTGAAAATTCAATTATGAAGCTATGGAAACTATGAAATAAAAGTTTTATCATTAATCTGAAATGTCTTGGCTTGAAAAAAAGTCTGGTAATAAAATCAAGGTTGAATGAAATCATGAAGCTGCCCCATTAGGTTAATAATGAGGTGCCTCAGGATCAGCGCTGGCACAGGTGTTCAATATATTTATGAATGGCCTAGAAGAGTTGTGAATAATACAGAGGCACGTTTGGATGACTTCAAAGATATTTATAGTAATCCGAACAGGTGAGTGACTGCTTTTCTTAACCCATTCAGAACAATTATATAATGTACTAGAGCAAATAATCAACAAGAGCCGATTAAAGTGAGGTAGGTATTGCTCTTCAGAGAAGAGTGGGCGTATCTAAGAAAACATCAGTCCAGTAAACACACTTCATGAAAATGATGCTCAAGAAAAGAAAAAGTAAAAATAAAGTAAGTGGATAAATATCTAAATCTGTAAATATTGATAAAAATGTTTACAGTTTACAGACCCCTGCTCTGTTGAGTGACATTGCTGGGGAGAGGTGTAGCTCCTCAAATCACACAGTGAGATAATCCAATGTCTTGTCTGCTGATTTTCTAAAAAGGTTCCTACATGGTTCACTTCTTTCCAGTACCTATTCACTGTGTTCCCCAGTGGCTTTCAGGCAGTAGAGTCTACAAGGGTACCCCATTCTCACTTCTGCTGTGATCTGCTGTGAAGGATTTCACTGATATTAACGTTTATATCTAAATCTTTACAAATTGAAAAATCTCAAGGCTTAGAGAAATTAAAATTAATTCCTTTAAATGAGGATGGTAGTGTAACACAAATCAATAGTATCCTGAATTATACCTTCCTCTTACCTAAAGATTATTTTATTATTGTACATATACAAGGAAAACCTAAGGGTACCACAGTGTTTGTTATAATTTACTCTTTTAAAAATATTTTCTTAATGCCTATTTTATAATTTGGTTCTGCTCATGGAGAATTTAGAAAGCTATGACTCCCCTCTCCTTTTCTAAGTATTTCTCTATTCTGTCTATATATTGTACATATAAATACATGGTTATTTTGACCTATAGTATAAACATTCACTTTTGAAAATAAAGACACTTCCAAAATTTAGAGAAAAATAAAAGATCTGTAGATAAGAACTAAGTTAGAATAACTAAAGTAAAACAATAAGGCAAACATCAAATTATCTCCAATTCAGTTTTATAAAACAACAAATCAGAGAATCAACAGAAAATAGAGATTTCTAGAAAGTATGAGAGTGTTTCTTTTTTTTTTTTTTTTTTTTTTTTGCTTTTTGGAGACAGGGTCTCGCTTTGTAGTTCAGGCTGGTCCTGAGCTCACTATGGTGCCCAGGCAAGCCGCCGCGAACTCAGCAATCCTCTTGTCTCTGCCTCCCGAGTGCTGGGATTACAGGCGTGAGCCACCACGCCCGGCATTGTGGTATACGGTGTTGATTGCTGGTGGGCGTGAGTCTCCACGCCCAGCATTGTATGTGGTTTCCAGGGATCGAACTCAGGACCTTGCGCTTGCGAGGCAGGCGCCGGAACCACTGAGCTAACCCTCCGGCCCTGAGAGTGTTTCTTTTTAAAGATCTGATCAAGCATCTCTACTCTCAAAAATGCTCACTTGCAAATTTCACGTTAATGTTAACACATCCATGGTCTCATAAGAATCTACAGACTTTCAAAACTTTAATGTTATAAGGTACCAAAGTCTTTACTCGTTGCTTACACTGAAAATGTTCCATATATAATCTGATGCATTATCACCAAAGGACTAAGAAATAAAAAGCAAGCAAACAAAACACACATACTGAAAGATACATTTTGGTTAATTTTCAATTAAAAAGGAGTCTCTTTTACTAGAGGATGTAGGACTTTCAGAAAAAAATAAAATTCACAATTTGGAGAATAATTCAGTTGTCATATCTATTAAATTTTCCTTCTAAATATTTCAGTATGAGTTAAGTAAAATCTCAGGGAGACAAAGAAACTGGTGAGAGAAACTACATTAGCAGGTGGTCATATGTAAATATCTACCAATTATGTTGGAATTTTTAAGTATCATTAGATTTAATTCCACCTCTGAGGGAGTAAACTCAAACTTTAATGCATGGGATGTATAATATTTATTTTTAAAAAATCTTTTAGAATATTCCTTGATATAACATACTGAAAGTATTTCTCACCTTAGGTTCCCCAGGCAAACAGAATGTAATGATGGCCCAGTGAAAATAAATACATTTTAAAGAACAAAATAGTGTTTATATGGTTAAACACTAGTGTAAAAATAAGGATGTTTTTGTGTCTTTCTTTTAGATAAGATATTTGATAAGGAAAATTAAAAATCTAAATCAGGCCTAAAATTATTATAAAAAGCACATGAAAGTGGCCGGGCATAGTGGCTCACACATGTAATCCCAAAACTTGGGAGGCAGAGGCTGGAGGACTGCTGAGTTCGAGGCTTGTCTGGGCTACATAGTGAGCTCAGGGCCAGCCTGAACTACAAAGAGAGATCCTGTAAAAAAAAACAAAAACAAAACATGAAAGTGATCCAGAGATATATTCAGTACTGATCTACACAGAGAAATAAAATCAGCTCTCCCCCAACTTCTTCTTTCTTTTTTTTTTCTCAAAACTAAGTTCAAATGATAAAATGAACTTAACAGCTTTTCACTCAGTTTTGGCTTTTAAATGTTAGAAAATAATGTTTTATTGCACATTCCATATTCCACTGTGTATTACATTTCTATCCTGAATCAATTGAATGATTTAAATTCATCACATGTTTTTATTACCCTATATTACAATAGGATTCAACTCCCTTAATCAAGCTGCACAGGATTCGGTGTAAGGTGACTTTAGTAGGTAAAGTATACACGTTGATCTTAATACACTCATTAACTTTGTAAGGTCAAATAGCAGTTGAAGGGAAGAAAAAGTTCTACAGTTTGGGAGAGTGTGAATCCACATTATCTGTATCATGTCTGTTTAATCTAAGAAGTTACACGGCATTTGAAAAACCTCTGAAACCAAAGGTGAGGATCTGATTCCCAAAGGAGGTAACCAGGAAAATTGAGTACTCCCCAGGAAATAGAAGACACAATATTCAGGGCACTGTCCTGCATGACACTGAGCATTATAAAAGAGAAAAGCACCAGGACTCGGGAGGCAGAGACAGGAGGATTGCTGAGTTGGCGGCAGCTTGCCTGGGCACCATAGTGAGCTCAGGGCCAGCCTGAACTACAAAGCGAGACCCTGTCTCTCAAAAAAAAAAAAAAAAAAAAAAGAGAAAAGCAAACAAAAGATTCCACCTACTGAGTACATCTTGTTTATTGCCCTGTTTCTTGATGACTGTGGCAGCAATAAGCAGGCTGATGAAATGTTTTATTGTGTAAAGAAAAGTTACCCCTACTTTATAATGCATGCCATAAATGTCTTCCTAACACACAGAACACACACTTGTTATGGATAGTATGAACTTTGTACATAGTATACATTATCTGACACTATATAACACATAGTTGCTATTCAACTACATGGAGGAAGAACCGATGTGGTGGGAAGTAAGTCACAGCATTATATCTTTGAGATATATGTCAAGCATGCTTGTTGCCAGAAGTCACCATTTATCAGGTTTCAAGCAGGAACTGAGGCATAAATATTAAAAAGTATTTCTCTTGAGGTCTCTCTTATCATTGCATCAACTCTAATCCCTGAGCAAGATTCCAAAATTCACACAAAAGTATTTCCTTGAATAGCACTTTAAATATTCTTCTATTCTCTATTTCTTAAACTAATAGTAGTTGGTCTAAATTCTTCAATTGCCAAATACCACAAAGGTACATTTAAAACTATCTACCAATTCCAAATTAACTTTTTTTTTTTTTTTGGAGACGAGGTCTTGCTTTGCAGTTCAGGCTGACCAGAGCTCACTATGTAGCCCAGGCAAGCCCCAAACTCAGCAATCCTCCTGTCTCTGCCTCCTGAGTTCTGGGATTACAGGTGTGAACCACCATGCCCAGCACTGTAGTATGTGGTATTGATTGCTGGTGGGCATGAGTCACCACGCCCAGCATTGTATGTGGTTACCGGGATCGAACTCGGGACCTTTCACTTGTCAGGCAGGCACCAGAACCACTGAGCTAAATCTCTGGCCCCCAAATTAACTTTTACCAACTAGTGGATAACACATTAGCTGTTCTTGTTAATATTGTCTTGGTGTAGAAATCGCTGTAGTCACCAGCTTAGTAAGGAGTGTGTGGAAAGGGCAGAAGTTCTGGGCTCATGCTCACTGACAGATACTAGCGTGGCTCATGAACAGAGAGAGAGTACCCCATGCACAGATGAGACAATGACAAGCTAATACATTGTTAGTCCCCAAGTATCTTCTCCTCAAATTGTAGAACATGAAATTTATGACCATTAGACACATTTCTGTAACATTTCCTGTTAGTAAACTGTTCATTTAAATTATTGTATTTGGAACAGAGAATAGTTTAAAGTAGATTATAAAAACTGTCTTTGCCCAGTGGTATTTATTACAATGCAAGTAAGTTCCAATGAAACTGAAAGATACAAGCAGTCACAATCTTAACTGTTCAAAGGTCAGGTAGGGACTTGGGTATGGGGACAAGAGGATAACTAATAAGGCAAGTTCTAAGGTCAACTGACCATTAGCCTCATTGCCTACAAAGTAATAGAGACTAATGTAGGTTGAGGTAAACAAAACTCTTGTACCAACTCAAGGGAGCAAGTATCGCTGAGTTGCAGGGTACTGTTGCCAAATGAGGATATAGGTCTGTAGGGTCAAGGTTTTTTTCAGAAGTTAAAATCAAACTTTATAAGCAGTCTCTAATTTTCAAATGTTAGAAACTAATGCAATTTTCATATAGTATCTTAGAGGCCAACATTGTTCTGGACAAATAAAAAGTAGCTAAGGTCCACCACATGTGGCCAACCTATGGGTAATTCCCTACCTAGAATAAGGAGAAGAGAGATTCAAGTGGAAGAGGGGTGAGTTCTACACTGACAATGAAGACACTGTGTAAGGACACCAGACAGCATTTCAGGGAAGGATATTCAGACAGAATCTGTATATGAAAACTTAGTGCAGGAAACTATTTCTTATGGATAGCATAGACTTTGTACACAGTACACACTATCTGAATGAAGCAAATTTTTAAAATTTTCTTCTGAGTTTCTTTATTTTCTTTTTTTTTTTTTTGTTTGAGACAATGTCTCCCTTTGCAGTTCAGGCTGGCTCTGAGCTCACTATGTAGCCAAGGCAAGCCTCATACTCAGCAATCCTCCTGCCTCTGCCTCTAAGTGCTGGGATCATGAGCATGAGCCACCACACCCAGCAATATTCTTCTGTTTTTAAACTTTATTATAATTTGGTTTTGTGTAAGAACAGATTTAAGGTAACATAATAAAAATTTTCAGTGCAATAAAGTTAAAAATAAATTACAGTTGGGTGTGGTGGCTCACATGGTGGTTCAGTAATTCCAGCACTTTGGAGGCAGAGGCAGAAGGATTGCTGAGTTCAAAGTTTGCCTGGGCTACATAGTGAGCTCAAGGCCAGCCTGAACTACAAAGTGAGACCCTGTCTCAAAAAATTAATAAATAGGGCTGGAGATTTAGCTCAATGGTTCCAGTGCCTGCCTAGCAAGAGCAAGTCCCCTGATTCAATCCCTGGTAACCACATACAACATTACCAGTATGTTAGCTCATGCCCACCAGCTATCAGTACCACATACCACAAATTCCGGGCTTGGTGGCTCAAACCTGTAATCCCAGTACTCAAGAGGCAGAGGCAGGAGGATTGTTGAGTCTGAGGTTTTCCTGAGCTACATAGTGAGTTCAGAGCCAGCCTGAACTACAAAGGGAGACCCTGTCTTAATAAATAAATACATGCATTCATACATGCATAATGAGGAAAAGGCCTAGAAGGAATGATATTGCTAAAATAAAAATAAGATTAAAATGTGTCCAAAATACATGATGAGTATAGCCATAAGAATAAAACTTCATTACCTCTTACATGATAAAACAGGGAGGTGTCCTTTTCTTGCAATCTATTTCCTTTTTCTAAAATGCAATTTGATCTTTGATGAGGATGAATATATCTTGCTCATAACTCATAAATGCTGCATGTCAAATAAGGGAGCATTATTATGCATTTTCACTATGGATAGTCTATATTTTCACAGTCAAAAGGTGTAATTTTTAAAGGATATCCCTGTGGCCAAAATAGAGGACAGAAGAAATCCTTTCATTCTTGAGGTTTTAATACTCCCTTGACTAAAGAGAGAGATTTTTCAGTAATATGAAAAGGCACTGTGAGTTACAGAAGCATGGATCTGATGAGGCCATATACAGGACATATTAGTAACAATATTCCAACCTAAAGTGTCAAACTTCTACAACTCTCTTTAAAAAGCCACATTATAAAAAGTAAGCACTTCCACTGGGAAAAAAACGATTGTTGTTAAGAGAGGAAAAAGTAGGGATGCTGCAGTATCAGCAGTGGTAGGCATTCCAGTCTAAGCTCAACCCCAAATCTAGACCATCAAACACAATTTGGAAAGGCCCTGCTCTTGGTGCATCAGAGGACATTCAGCCCACGTGTGATGAAGATGCACTCCTGTGAATCAGTGGGTGAGCATCCTACATTCTGATGTACTAAGCATAAAGGCTGAATTTGTAACTCGCCGAAAGCACTCCCTCCTAGCCCAGTGAGCCCTAATAAATTTGATGAGCTAGAGCCTCAGAGGCCAAACCTCCAAATGTAATATGATTAACAAATATTTATTATCTACTTGATAGGCGTTATTTCCAAATAAAAGTATTCTTGGGAATCCCTAGTTATTTCATGCTAACAGTAATTTTTCTTCTACACAGATAGCTTCAAAATTAGCAGCTACCTTATCTTGCAATTACAATAACAGTTCCAGTTTACTAACACTATCATTTAATTTTTCCACATAAAAAATCTTATTTAAATCACTAAAAAAAAATTTTACCAGACATCTGAATATCTTTATCTTAACCCATCTCTATTACTATACTTTATGAGTGAAAATCTACCTGAAAATAATAACCTTGGAATACTGCAAAATGCTAAACTATAAAAGAGAAGGTAAATTTTCATGGAACGATTTACTTACTGTGAAAGAATAGCATTACATACTTTTTTCAAAACCTTCAGTAGCAATGAAAAAATTGCCTTGAAATCTCTAATTAATTGGGTAATTTAAATCATAATAATATTCTTGATATATCTTCTAATATCCTAAATAAATACAACAAATTGCTATACTGTTTCAAATATTATATATTTTTTCAACAGTAGCAAAAACAGCTCTCAAGACAAAAAGAAAGAATTTGCAATCTAGTATCAATTCTACTGTCTCATATATACACAAAATACAAACATGTTTATTTTCATCCACTGGATCAACATTATTATTTTTTATTTTAATTTATTCATATACATGTGTAGTGCATGATGTTTATATTCTTTGTGAGAAGTTAGTTCATGTGCATAACACATCTTGATTCCTTTTTTCATCCTCTTTCCTTTTATTCCCTCTATCCTCCACCAGCCTCTTAATCTCATTCCTTTTTCCAGGGATGGGCAAATGTTTGACATCCATGTTTACATACTTCTGTAACATTGATACAGGTGGATAACATACCCCAATTCCTTTTTTCATCCTTTTCCTTTCCCTCCCTTCTTGTTTCATTCATCTCTTGATCCCCTTCCCCTTTGAGAATGATCTATCTCCCTACTCTATTATGTATGTTTTATTTTGCTTTCTATTTTTATTCTGGGTTTCTCATATATGAAAAAAAATCCTATATTTAAATCTGTGTGTCCATTTTGCTTCATTTAACATTATGGTCTCACAGGGCATCTATTTTCCCACAAATGAACAAGCTTTATCTTTATGAGACAGTAATAGTCCATAGTGTATAAATACCACACTTTCTTTATCCATTATTCTGGTGACAGGCATATGGACCACTTCCAAGGCTTAGCTGTAATAAACTGTTCTGCTTAGAACATGGGAAGATGTGTGTCACTGTCATATGATGTGTTTAACTCTTTACTTGGGTAAAATGCAGTTTCTAGTTTTAGTTTTCTAAGAAATCTCCTTACTGACTTCCATATCAAGTGCTAATACACATTCTCACCAATAGTGTAGAAGGGTTCCTCCACACACACACACACAAACACACATAGCAGCCACCCCAGCATGCTTTACTAGTCGATTTCCTGATGATGGCCATTCTTTCTGGAGTAAGATGGAATCTGTTATTTTATTTTTCTCTAATGGCCAGTGATGTTCAGCATTTCTTCATGTATGTATTGTCCACTTGTGCTTCTTTTGTGAAGTATCTATTGATTTCACTTTCTCCTTTTAGATTGGGTCTTTTATTTTAGGGAGTCTAATTCTTTTGAATACCCTCTATGTTCTAGACATGATTGCGCTGTTGAAGGAGTCACTAGCAAAATTATTTTCCCAGGAGCCAGAGATTTAGCTCAGTGGTTCCGGCACCTGCCTCACAAGTGCAAGGCCCTGAGTTCAATCCCAGTAACCACATACAATGCTGGACATGGTGACTCACGCCCACCAGCAATCAATACCACATACCACATACCACAGTGCCAGGGATGGTGGCTCACGCCTGTAATCCCAGCACTCGGGAGGCAGAGGCAGGAGGATTGCTGAGTTCGAAGCTCACCTGGGCTATATAGTGAGCTCAGAGGCAGCCTGAACTACAAAAGCGAGACCCTGTCTCAAAAAAAAAAAAAAACATCATAGGGCTGGGGATGTAGCTCAGAAGCATATATAATGCCTTGAATGTAGAAGGATCTAAGTTTAATGCCAAGCATGCAAACCAAAAACTCATAACATTTGAAAAAGTAAAATAAAACTTGGGCCGGAGATTTAGCTCAGTAGTTCAGGCATCTGCCTCGCAGGTGCAAGGTCCTGAGTTTGATCTCCCCGTAACCACATACAATGCTGGGCATGGTGACTCACGCCCACCAGCAATCAATACCACATACCACAGTGCCAGGGATGGTGGCTCACACCTGTAATCCCAGCACTCGGGAGGCAAAGGCAGGAGGATTGCTGAGTTCAAGGCTTGCCTGGCCTACATGGTGAGCTCAGGGCCAGCCTGAACTATAAAGCGAGACCCTGTCTCAAAAAAAAATTTATTTTCCCATTCTGTAGGTTGTCCTTTCACTCTGTGGATTGCTTCCTTTGCTATGCAGAAGCCTTTTAATATGATCCCATTTGTGATTAATGGAACTATTTCCAGTGGAACTGGGCTTGTGTTTATAAAGTCCTTGGCTATAACTATCGCTTCAAGAGTTTTAACCACATTATTTCACCTGGAACCATATCTTTAAAGCTTAGAAAGCTTACATTGCCTTCAGATCTCTGAAGCAAGGGTTTGCCAAAGTGGGGACCTTGGACCAGCATTACCTGAAAGCTTAGAAACCCACATTCTCTAGTCATCCTAATCTATGTGTTCATCAGAAAGAAACTCTAAGGGTGGATCCCAGGAATCTGTGTTGTTTTATAAAGGGGGTTCCAGTGTGTGCTAAAGGCAAAAATTCCTGCCTCAAAAAGTAAGGATAACACTACAAGATATTCAGGTTTCTGGTGATACATTGTAAACTATAAACAATAGATATTACTTATAATTGCAAAACTGACACATTTTAAATTAGAAAATTTGTAAGCACTATTCAAGATCATGGCTGTTACTTATATTTAACTGTAATTAATGGGAGTTACTCTTTTGCTTGTGCCTGTGGTGGGCATGTAGGCTATAAATGAAAGTGAATAGTCTATGTAAAAACTGCCTCCAGTTGTCAAAAATCCTTTTGAGGAAAATAATGTAAAAATTTATTTCTAGGTTATATTTCTCACATGGAAAATAACCAAGTTCTAGATACTTGCCATGAGCACATAGCCTATTATAAGCACTAGTTTTAGTGAATTTATTGGCTGTATAAAAAAGATGATCTATAGTCTCCAGAGAAATTAACCATTCAGGTTTTACAGTACAGACTGGAAAAATCACAATATATTACATATAAATTCATCATTCTCAAGTAAAGCTAATTCATTTGTAACCCATTCAAAATTTCACTACATGACAGACAAATCATGGTTCACACTAATTAAAAACTACTATTTTTTTACTTGATTCCACAAAGTAATGTAAAACAACATGCCAATAGGGTTTCAAAATACTGTTTTGTAACATACACTACCATACAAACCAAAGATTATTACCACTAACATTACATATGGGACTGAAGAAGCAGTAAAAATTTATATCTGCAAGGTCTGAATAGGCCTTTCCAACAGGAGGCTTGGGCAAAATCATTTATCAAGTTAAGCCAGGTGAATCTGTAATCAATGATCAGAGAGCCCTGCCAGAACTGCAGTGCTCACAGAAAGCAAATTAAGTTATGAGCTACAGAAGAAGATATTGATTGTTGCTTTTGTCTATTTGTTTCACAAACTAAAATAAAAATGAACATTACCAGTTTTAGTTTGTAAATATTTAATGTAGTTTTCAATAGGCACTATGTAATATACAAGGAAACTACAGTGACAATTGAAAGTCCTGTTACATCAACAGACAACAAACATTTTCCCAGTGACAATGGATAAAATACTAATTTGAGTGACCTGATAGTGACTATCATTTTTCTAAAATATACTTATGATGTAGGGAGTATGAGCCCTGTAAAAATATTTTGTTTCTTGTTCAATGTTTTTTGCCAATACTTTTAGTGTCCCTAAAGCCTGAGTATAATAAACTTAACACTACTCCTCACACTTACATCTACACATATTAAATTCTTATTACTTCATGATAAAATTTTTCACCAGACTACATCAATATTTCCCAGTATGATATTTTAGGGAATGATTAGCCTAATAGAACCAGATAGAATAGAATCTAGAGTAAATTTGCACTATTAATACATGTAACTCACACAATTTTAACTATATAAAATGAGAAGAACACAAAAATACCAAATGTTCAGAATGCCAGTTTGCATGGCCCAGTGAGAGTGTGAGACAGGCAATCTTCCCCCGTGGTGCCCTCCCAACCCCGAAGGATGCGGACATGTCAGAGCACGCGAGCAGCTTGCCTGGCTGAAGAAAGCATGGTGTTTCAAAACTGTGTTTCGGGTGCTGTCTACAGAAAACTGGTTGTTGGTCTTGATGAAACATAGTACATGGACTTCCAATTCACTCATTTCTAAAAAGTACTTTTAACTACATGTGGTTTTTTCCCATTTTGTTAACTGTGAAATCTAAGCTTTGAACACTAAACTTTTCTATGGATTTACCAAATCATAAAATGCTTTTTCCTTTTAAAAACACATCTATGCTATGAAAAAGAGAAGCAATACTAACTTTATATCCATCCTTCATGAAAGTTTTCCTGATAAAGCCAATGAATGAAAACATCTATTTCATGGATAAATAAAATAATCAAACTCATGCATAAGAAGAAAACAATTATAATTACCAGGTTACTTTTCAAAGAATACCTCTATGCCAGCAATTTGTTCAACACATCTTATCACTGAGATTAATTTACACTAAATAAACTCTACTTTCACAAAGAGTTTAAGTGACTAATTATGGGTCAAATGTCTCTGTCAGATTCATGTATAGTGGAGAGAATTCGTCTCTGTCAAAAATGACTAACATGGAAACTATTTCACCTTTAATGGATGGATCAGGTAGGCAGGTATTCTGGAAACCAGATAATGACTGTAAACTGTAAAGCCAAGTAAAACCAAGTAAACTGGAAAGCCATTGTTTTGGAGGTTTCTAAACTGGATTTTTGGGCAGGGGATTCTAATTTTGATACTGAATTTTTCTCTTACTAGAGAGCAAATTTTTTTGATATTAGTATAGCCGTAGGATAGACTTCTTACAATTCAAGCCAGCAAACACTACATATTGATTTCTCTTAGTTTCTTTACTTTCTCCTAAGATAATGGATAATTACTTTCTTCCTCTATTTTAGTCACTTTATATATGTATATTATCTCATTATAAATATGTTACAGATATTTACTGAATAGTAAGGATATAGTATGAAATACATATTTCTTGCTAATGAAAACAATGATTCAAAACATAAATAACTTGGGTTCCAAATCTTATGTTTCACAGGAGACCAGACTTATGCCTCACCACATTCATTTATCTAAAATGAGCATCAGCACCCTAGGATCTAAACGTTCTAATGAAGATCTAAATTTTCATTTCCTTCTCTAGTACAAAGCTTCAAGTAGTCTACAGCCAAACCACCCTTAACACACCAGATCTCAGAAGCTAAGCAGGGTGGGGCATGGTTGGGACTTGGATGAAAAACAGATTGAAGTAGGATATGAGTGTCATATCTATTCCTTCCAGGAAAAGATGACTCCACCATCAGGCATGTGGTCTGATCATCTGTAACAAAATATGCATACTCCATCCCACTCCCCAACATCTGAGTTATAACACTGAGCATATAAGTAAACAGTTATTCTGGGGGAGTATCAAGAGCCCTTACCAGGCCTAGCTGTAACCACAGTCAGTCTGGTTTTTCAACCTCTCTTTGGAACCTAATCTCATACATCTTCACATTTTTTCATTATATCTACCCTCTGACTTAGAGCTATTATTCCAATTGAGTAGGGAAGAAGTTGAGGCTATAATTCTATACCTGAGTCTTTCACATTCACTGCCCCACATCACTGCTATTCATATTTTCCCAAAATGTCTTCAACATAGCAAATTGTATTAATAGTTGCTCAAACACAGGCTTGGAAGTTAATTTACTCTTCTTCATTCTCTTATGTTTAATTAATCTTCATGTCTTCTGAAATCAGGATTTAAACTTGTAAAGATTTATTTTATGTGTCAATTTAACGGGGCATAGAATGCCCAGACATTTGGTCAGATATTACTCTAAAAGTCTTTGAGAAAGGATATTTGAGTGAGAGAAACATTTAAATTGGTAGACTTAGTAAAGTATATTAACCTCTCTGCTGTGATTATAATCACTGTGAATATAATCTCATATAATCACTAGAAGGCCTACTGGAACCCAAATGCTAGACCATCTCTGAATAAGAAGCAATTTTTCTTCCCTAATGACCCTGAATTGGAAAATAGGATATTTTTTCCTGCCTCAGACTCAACCTTAAACACATGCTATTTCGAGTCCTTGACCTTTCCAGTCTTGAATTAAAACCACACCAGTGACAGTCCTGATCCTCACATAGCTCATTCAGACTAGGACTAAAACATTCATTTTTCTGCACTTCATCAACATTCATAATCACAGCTATAATTATGTTTGCAAATATAAAGAGATCTAGTTTAAGGAATTAGTTTCTAAAACGCACATGTGTGCAAACCTTTTAAGTATTCCTCCATTTGATCAACTTTTTAATTACTTTCAAATAGTCCAAATGAACAATATCTGCCTTATGACTTCTGAAAGAGCCTTCTGAGTTGTTTTTTAACACCATCTCTGAACTCATTTCAGTCCTTCATATTTTGCTACATGTAGAGATCGAAGTAGTGTGGGCTAGACAAAGAGTCACAACAGTATAAATCAAGCAAGATACTTCTACGAGCTCACAATTCAATGACCTTAGTGAAGTTTATTTGTCTATAATACCAATGTCAGGTCTCTAGGTTTGCATAGAGATACCGCCATACTGAGTATCCTTACACAACTGGTAGCAAAGCAAATAGTTCTGAAATCATCAAGATGTAGAAAACATGCTCATAATGCTTAATATTTACATAGGATAAGAAAAAAGAGATGATTCAGAAATTAGGAATTAAATTTTTCCTAGCTACCTCCATTCTACTCTTATCTATAAAAGTAATTCACTTCAATGAGAATTAACTCATGTCATATACTGGCACAAATTCCCGGTTTTGGCTGTGATTGTAATGTGTACATAAAAAGTACCAATAAAGAATTCAATTAAAATATATTTTTAAAAAGCAATTCACTTCACAGCTACATCTTCCAATTAGGGTACAATAATTCCAAGTTATCTTTTTGGAATTACCATAACATATTTTTCTCCAAGTTAACAAAACTAGTAGCCCACTGCAATTTTCTCTGCCACAAGAAATTGCAAGCTTCACTGTTCAGAGATACATTTGAGAATAGCCTTGGGCAGTAACATTTGCTTCTTTTTCCTTCACCAGCTTTACACCCCTGACAACATTTTTAAATAGTCAAAAGGCTTAAGTTTTCCAGTTTCTTCTTCAGTAGCACTTTGGCAAAGCTTTGAGTATTAACTTAGTGGAAGTCAATATTCTCTATAATCCTTCTCTTAGAAGATGTCCACTATAAAATTAATAGATGTCCTGAGTATAAAGTGTTTTTCTCAGAGGTAAGTACATATTGAAAGGTGGAATCTTAATGCTCCAAGAATTTAAGATATTTTTATAAAGACAAAACAAATACAATTATTCATTTCTTACATCTAGCAAAAAATTGCTTTCCTTCTCTTTCCAAAAACAGAAAACTAAAAGCGTAAAACAGCACAAATTAGAACTGGGTTGATCATGAAATAAGTATAAATTAAAATACATTAATTTTAAAAAACATTGACCATATCAAGTATAAAAGACTGCAAACATAAGGGAGAAAAAAACTATAAAAATTAGACTGCTCACTCACTTTAAACCCTTTGATGAAAACACTCTATCTTCTTTGGACTGTCACCCCAGTGAGGAAAGACCATGACATTTTGTATTAATCTTTACACAGTATTTGCCTCTGTACTGTGCCTATGGCAATATTTGGTAATAAAGATTTTCAGATTTTTTCAGTGGAACCATTTTCATTAAATATAACACTTAACAAGATCTGTTTGCCATTCTGATTGCCTTGGAACATTAACCGTTTCAAATGTCACCACTTTGCTTTCTAAATTTACTTCCTTCTCTGATTTCCCTTAAAAAGTATCTAAAAATCAAGAAATGACTTTATAATGTATCCATAAATTGTTTCTAGTCATCTGCTTTTAAATAACCAAAAACTGACATCAGAGCTTATTAACCACATGCAAAAACCTGTAAATTAAATGCAACCTGAATTGAATATTGGATGCAAATTCCAACATATTTATAAAAGAAATTTTGAAATACATAGAAAAAGGAAATATGAATCTATACTTCAGAAATAAGAACTTCAAAACTAGGATTTAATAGTATGCTTCATGTATATTAAATTTCACTATTTTTAAAAGTTCCTGTACTTCTTTACCTACCCTGGGAAAATATAAAGGTTGGTGCTAACTGAGTCTTTTACTAATACAAGAGTAGAAAAACCTCCGGTGGAGACCCAGACTCATTCAAACATTTAGCAAGCACCGACAGATTATACTCAATCATTATGCTAATGCAGTATACTTTTGCCAGAATGAAGCCAGTTAAGGAACCATCTCTAACCGATGAACGTTGCTAAGCACTGCTTATTCTGAAAAGTGAATATTGAGCACAAGAGTCAAGCAGGACCCATGTTTAAGTGCATTTATAAATTTCCCTATGAAATCAGAATGCTAATTCTTGAAAAGAACACTGTTCCTGTCCTTTGAAATTTAAAATATATACAGTGTACTACACATGAATGTTAAATATGTACACATATTTTTTTTTTGAGACAGGGTCTCGCTTTATAGTTCAGGCTGGCTCTGAGCTCACTATGTAGCCCAGGCAAGCCTCGAACTCAGCAATCCTCCTGTCTCCGCCTCCCAAGTGCTAGGATGACAGGCGCGAGCCACCATGCCTGGCACTGTGGTATATGGTGCTGATTGCTGGTTGATTGTTGGTGGGCGTGAGTCTCCACGCCCAGCATTGTATGTGGTTACCGGGGATTGAACTGGGGACCTTGCGCTTGCGAGGCAGGCACCGGAACCACTGAGCTAACCCTCTGGCCCAATATGTACACATATTAACATAGGTTGATGAGGTTTTTATGACATCTAGTTCCTTTTTAAATTTTAAAAATTATTTTTATTACTGTATTTTTAATGTATGTTCACAGTACATAAGGATTGCATTCGTGGTAGGAAGTTGATATATGTACATAAGACATTATTTTTAGTTTCTTCTTACAATGAGTTGATATATATAAAAAAAAGTTCACTTCTTGGCTAAGGGCATTTCCTCAAATTCTAACTCCAGGGTCCAGATCAAATGGAGACTGTGACACCAGAGGTCACTCTACACCTTAGATATTTGCATTGCAGCAAAGCGACCACATGAGCTTCTTAGCTGTGGTCCTCAGGGTTTCAGGAGCTACGTTCTCTCTTCATGTCTGAACCTCTTTTACCACTCAATTCTGTTCATTCTTCATGCATTTAAAACCACTCTTTAAAATACAAGCCCTGCTTTCCTCCACAATGTTTTCTAAAATGTCAGCTTTATGTTGTAACTGACTGACTGGTCTGCGTCTGTGGATTCCAATGTTCCCTCCCATCCAGAAGTTTTGTGTTATTTGGCAAAAGAGCAGCTATGTCTACATGACTACATTGTCTCTGGTACTTTGCAAAGATGTGAAAAAGGAAAAGACTTTTGCATAGGACAGGGGAAAATGCTTCTGTTTTAGAATTCTCTGAATGGCAGTAACATGATGCTCCCTGAATAACACACGGATATGCCTGTCCTCAAGGACCTGCAATGTAACCACTTCACAATTATTATCACATGAGCCACATTTGGCACAACAGATAGAAAGATGAATGTATGCAGTCCCAGCTTCCAGGAAGCCTATGATCATGGGAGAAGGGACACAGAGGAAGAGCAAGCTGGCCTAAATTAATCAATCTTTATAAAACTGTCCCCTATAAAAATACAAAAAGTTCTGTAATCCCAGCACTTGGAAGGCAGAGACAGGAGGATTGCTGAGTTTGAAGCTTGCCAAGCTACATAGTGAGCTCAGAGCCAGCCTGAACTACAAAGTGAGACGCTGTCTCAAAACAAAAACAAAAACAAAAAAAATACAAAAAGTTGGTCCTAGAGCAAGAAGAGGGTCTACAAAAAAAGGCCTCTTAAAGGACACAGATTGAGAACTGAGTCTTGAAGGACTAAAAGGAAAAACGTATCAAGTATGAGTCTGTCTGAAATCCACTCCCTATAATAACATAATAGTTGTTTAAGCACACACATGCACACACACACACACACACACACACACACACACACACCATTTTTCCCCTAAAAAACTACAAGGGAGTCACTGCCATTTCAGTACTGCTCCTCTACAAGGCATCCACCACTAACAGAACCATCATTCTAAAACCTGGCCAGAACATCAAAGCACCTTAAATACTCAGTGGCTGTCCTCATCAGAGGGCTTCTAGCTCCTTGGCACAGCTGAAGAGACTCTTTGTGTTCTGAATTCATTTTTAGGGGGGCAGGAAAAAGGCATCTAAAAGTATCCCACAATTTTTGTTGGTTCAAAAGATTGCTGGCCCAGGGACCACAGGCAATGTTGTTCATTAGGGACATAATGAATAAACTCATGTAAGGAGTCATTCTTGAAAGGAACTGAGACTACAGGTCATACTGCTATAAATGTAACATTAGATAACTTTTGGAATGGACATGAGGCAGATAAGAGTGATAAAGCTAAAGAAATGAGTTCTAGAATATATAATGGATATTGTGAAATAGATACAAAATATTCAAAGGAAAATGTGGTGAAAGGATGAGTAAAGAGGGGTAAAGAAAAAACGTGATGGTAATTTAAAAAGAGAGACAAGGCCGGGCGTGGTGGCTCACGCTTGTAATCCCAGCACTCAGGAGGCAGAGACAGGAGGATTGCTGAGTTCGAGGTTTGCCTGGGCTACACAGTGAGCTCAGGGCCAGCCTGAACTGCAAAGTGAGACCCTGTTGCAAAAAAAAAAGAGAGAGAGAGAGAGAGAGAGACAAAGCTTATGTATTTAGGGAGTGGGGGATTGTGGGGTGGGTAGGGGAATGCGAAAAATGAGAATTAAATCATGTCATACTCTGGTACAAAAA
Source organism: Thryonomys swinderianus (assembly GCA_004025085.1). Lineage (NCBI taxonomy): Eukaryota > Metazoa > Chordata > Mammalia > Rodentia > Thryonomyidae > Thryonomys > Thryonomys swinderianus. Next base: position 1,567 of record PVIC010019757.1, on the reverse strand, counting down.
AAAAGAAATGTACTCAATACAAAGGCCTAAGCATTTCTTAAAGAGATCTGTTTCAATGCATTGTGTGTTTATTTTGGAAGCCTTTCAGAACTAGTCTTTTAGTATAAATATGGTGAACACAGAAATGGAAACTGAAAAGGATATAATGCTGAACCTGAAGCTTCTGTGGTCCCTGGCCAGTGACCTGTCCTACATCAGAAGGTGAAGAATGGTGTGCAACCCAACAGCAGCACTACATACAAATGAAAGAATGGACAGTGATGGACACATTGGACACCTTTTCTTCCTCTGTCTAAAGCTCACTAACTCCTGGAGATCAGGGTATGTCACAGGTAGGTAAGTATTTCAAGAGGTTAAGAGTGAATCAAGGGAGGGATAAAAATAATAAGAGAACATATAGAATCTAGATAAATGAATCTGAAAAATTAAAGAAACTTTTTACCTTTTCCTTCTTATACTTTAATATTTCTGGACATGGCATCACTCTTCTTCTATTCCTATTTTAACATAAAACTCAGAGGACACAATGCTACTTCATGTACTTTCTTACTATATTTCCTTTCCTTTGTGGGGAAGGCTCTATGAAGCCTTTTCTAAACCATGAGTTAGTTTTTTACCATGACTAAAAAAAGACTGGAGGCAATAACTTACCAACAGAAAGGTTTACTTTAGCTCACCATTTTGGCAGAAGACTGGCCCTATTCCTTTAAGCCACTTAGAGAACAGAAAGCAAAAGGCAGGCAGCAAAGAAGAGGAAGAGACTTAGATCCCATTGTATCCAAACTTTTCAAGGACATATTTCCATTTGCTTAAGGACCACCCACCAGGCTCCAACTTCCAGAGGTTTCACACAACCCAACAGTGCTATTCTGGATACTAAGCCTTTGGAAGAGTGACCTTAAGGGACACTCATTTAAACCCTGGCAGTTGGGTTAGGTTCCTTTATTTCAGTATACCTAGAACATGTATTAATAGAAGTTAATCATGTAACTTCTATCTGCCTTTATTTCCTCACCATTGAAATGATTCCAATGATATTACATATTCCTCAAGTTTGTTTTTTTGACTAAGTAGGTGACATATTAAAAATCCCTTAACAATGCATGGCACAAAATAACAATTAAATACATAATAGTTAATTTGTTTTAGCATAACTATCAAAAATATTATATTTTTGATCAGGTATTATATGACAAGTCATTATCCGTGTGGCCACAAGGTGGGCATAGTCCTTGCTCTAATGATATTATGGGGAATCATTCCTTCTTCATTCTATCTCCATTCATTCCTCCCGGTGGTCAGAGAATAGTCATTTTTGTGTTCATAGCACATAGCAGAAATTACTGCTGGGCATAGAAGGGATGCTCAAAAATTATTAATACTCCCAAGATATTCTCCACAGAGGAAAAGTGTCTTGCAATATTACACTATTCAATATTATTCAATATTCAATTATTTAATATTTAATATTACAGGAACTGTGAATCTTTGGCTGAAACTGAAGTTAAGTGAAAAGGTATGAAGTAAGGTACAGTTGAGATATAGCAAGACCAGCTTACAGAGGATG
>PVIC010019756.1:18130-30328 GCA_004025085.1 Thryonomys swinderianus | reverse complement strand
CTGGCCCTGAGCTCACTATGGTATCCAGGCAAGCCGCCGCGAACTCAGCAATCCTCCTGTTTCTGCCTCCCGAGTGTATTTTTTGTTTTTTGAGACATGGTCTCACTTTGCAGTTCAGGCTGGCCCTGAGCTCCCTATGTAGCCCAGGCAAGCCTCGAACTCAGCAATCCTCCTGCCTCTGCCTCCCCAGTGCTGGGATTACAGGCATGAGTCATCACACCTAGCCACAGACTTCTTCTTCTTCTTCTTTTTTTTTTTTGAGACAGGGTCTCGCTTTGTAGTTGAGGCTGGCTCTGAGCTCACTATGTAGCCCAGGCAAGCCTCGAACTCAGCAATCCGCCTGTCTCTGCCTCCCAAGTGCTGGGATTACAGGCGTGAGCCACCGGGCCCGGCACTTCTCTTTTATTTTAAAATCTCATTGTTAAACATTTACCAACACAGAGCTGCTGGCTGGTTGGAGGCAGAGGAGAGAATGAATTAAAAGCAAACTTTCTTTGGGGACGGAAATAGTTTTGCGGATGTAGACAACCATCAAAGCTCTAGGAATTGCACACGCAAGGACAGTGGCAGTTATCATATGAGTTATAGCTCAATAAAAACAAGATTATACAGAACCAAGTGAAAAGTCAAATGAAATGTGGGCAGGAAGGAGGAAATCAGGAAGGCGCCCAGAGTTAGAAAGGGTAAGTCTGTCTCTGAGGCCAGGCGAGTGTTCCCTGAACTGTGGGGTAGAAACTAAGGACAGGTTCGCATTTCACATTGTGAAAATCCACTTGTCTACACTTTCCTCCAGAGCATAGCTGCGGTCGTGCCTTTGCACTTCTTAGGGAACAGCTGTATTTTGCAATTATGCATAATATATGTGTATAATGCATCTTTAATTTTCAGTGCTAGGGATGGTACCTAGAGTCCCATCACCCTGGGCAAGTGCCCAGCACCCAGGTCCCTACTAGCTTCTATTGTGTACTAGGACCCGGCCATAAAAGGCTCTGCAAACTGCTAAAAGCATAACCTTGGTAACTACTTGGTGAGCACTGGAGAGCTAGGTTTGGCAGTACACACCTGCACTTGGGAGGCTGAGGTTGGAGGATCATGAGTTCGAAGCCAGCCTTACAAGTGCTATACAGGGAGGCCCTAACTTTAAATAAGCACAATAGAATGGATTATCATGGTATGGGGAGGGGAGGAATTAATATTTAGCTAGAATTTAATTTGGGGATGATCAGAAAGTCTTGGAGATGGATAGTAATGACTGCCCAACCCTGAAACTGTACTTCATGCCCCTGAACTGTATATTATATATAAATGTTAGAGTTCTGTTGTTTATTTGGCAGTACTAACATTTTAGCATGAACAAAATGATCATATGCAATTTAATTGTCAATTAAAGTGCTCGCTTCGGCAGCACATATACTAATTGTCAATTAAAAAGAAATTTTAAAACTTTTTTTGTTTTGAGACAGGGTCTCACTTTGTAATTCAGGCTGGCCCTGAGCTCACTTTGTAGCAAGCCTTGAACTCAGCAATCCTCCTGCCTCTGCCTCCTACTGCTGGGATTACAGGCGTGAGCCGCTATACCCGGCAAGAAATTTAAAATCTTAAATGCTCTAGTTAGTTAACTCCCTCTCATGACAGAAGTGCGGCTGATAATGAGGTGATGGTGCGAGTTTGTACTCGTATTCGGGGAAAAAGTGAATTCGGGCGAGGGAGCTCGCCTGTCATCCCCTCACTCTGGGAGGCCCAGACAAGAGGATAACAATTCGATCCCGGTTCAGCCATGTTAGTTATTCAGCGAGACCCTGGGGATGTTTCTCAGCGCAGTGGCTTTGCCCTCAGTCTCCAATACCAAAAACAGAAAGGCTAAATTGAAGCTGGGTGGCGGCCCCACAGCTCCAAGGATCTTCCGGGCTCGCTCAGCGCCAGCCCCGAACACTCGGTGCTCAGGGCTCTCCGCCTTTCCCGCCCCCGCCCTCCAGTTCGCGCTCACAGCCTCCGCTCCGCCTCCAGGCCCACGCGCACGCGCGCCAGGGCTGCAGACGGCCAGCGAGTACGCGCGCTCGGGCCGCCACCTCCAGCCACTCTCCGCCCCTTTCTCTCTGGGGAGGCGGGTTCGACGCCTGCGCGTCCACGGCGTCTGAGAAGCCGAGTTCGTCGCGGCTCGCGGTTCACGTTCTCTCTCGCGAGAGTCCTGCGCGCGATCTCGTTCCTTCTCCCTCTTCTTTGGCCTCGGGGCTCTGGGTGCAGCGTTAGTGGTCCCTTTATCTCGTCCCCGCACCCTCGGTGTTCCTCGGTCCCGGTCCGCCGGATTGCCCGCCCCTGGCCTCGGCGCCGCCCTAGGCCGCCGCTGCAGCCCCGGGCTCGCGTCGGCTCCGCCCGCTCGCGGCCCGCCCCCTATGGGCCCGGGCTAGAGGCGCCGCCGCTGCTGCCGGCCCGCGGAGCCCCGATGCTGGCCCGGAGGAAGCCGGTGCTGCCGGCGCTCACCATCAACCCTGCCGTCGCCGAGGGCCCGTCCCCCACCAGCGAGGGCGCCTCAGAGTGAGTGGAGGGCAGGCGCGACCCTCGGGGACCGGGGGCGGGGGCGGGGCCTGAGTTAGCGAGATCCGGGTGATGGGGGTCCCAGGATGAGGGTCCTGAGTAGGAAGGGGGCCCCTGCAGGGATAGATATGTGAGATCTCAGAGCAGCAAGATCGGGGTGATGGGGTCCCTGGGAGGAGAGGTATGGGTACTGCAGGTCTCTATGCACAGACAGGGCGGGGTCCCTGAGCAGAGAAGTGAGGGACCCTGGGCGGATGGGGTAGGATGAGGGGGTCCCCGAGTAGGGCAGCTAGTTCCAGGGGAGGGCACTACAAGGGAGAAGACGGGCTATGGGGACCTTTAATAGGGAAAGCAGCGTGATCTGGGATGCAGGATAGGGGATGACAAGGTGAAAGGGGGATCCCCAAGTGATGAGGTGGAGGCAGTAGGGGTTCAGGGAGTAGAGGGGGGAGTGGGGGCGGGTTTCTGAGCAATGCGCCAGGCAGGGTTTCTGAGGGGGGAAGGACAGGATGAGGGGTCCCTGAATGATGAGCTGGAGATGCGAGTGGGGATCCCGAGAAGAGAGGCTGAGGTGAAGAGGTACTGAATAATGAGTTCAGAGGAGGGAAGCCCCCCGTTGGAAGAGATGGGCACAAGAGATCCCCGAATAGCTAAAGGAGGTTAGGTGGTCCTGGAATAGTAAAATTAAGGTGAAGGAAGTCTCAAAAGACAGGAGGCGGCCGGGCGTGGTGGCTCACGCCTGTCATCCCAGCACTCGGGAGGCAGAGACAGGAGGATTGCTGAGTTCGAGGCTTGCCTGGGCTACATAGTGAGCTCAGGGCCAGCCTGAACTACAAAGCGAGACCCTGTCTCAAAAAAAAAAGACAGGAGGCGCCTCCCCCCACAGTGAGTGACTTGGGCTGAGAGATCCTGCAGTAGCAAAATTGGAGCTGCGGGCAGGTCTGAGTGGTCAGGACCAGGTCAGGGTTCCTGAGTAATGAGATCAGGGTAAAGGGAGGTCCCTGCAGGGAAAAGAAGAGCGAGGAGGGTCTCCAGGTGAGGATGGAAGGGAGACACCTATAGGGGAAAAGATGGGTGAGTAGTATCCTATGTAGTGAAATCATAGCAAGCAGGGGTCCCTGAGAGTTGGTCTGAGTCACGCCACAGTGATATCCAACCCTGCCCTCCATGCTGCCCATGGTGTTTAGTGATTTCAGCCACTCAACCCAGTTGAGGTAGGGACTCTTCATGCATGTGTACATGAGTAAACATCATAGCCAGACATAGGGCCATGTATGGCAGGTGTGGTTCCCACGCTTGTAATTACAGCACACTGGAAGGTTGAGGCAGGAAGATCGAAAATTCAAATGCACCCTGGGCAACTTAGTGAAACTGCATCTCAATATAAAGAATAAAACTGGGAATGGTAGCTCAGGCCTATAATCCCAGCACTGACAAGGTGGAGGCAGGAAGACTGCTGTGGTTAGAGGCCAATTTGGGCTACAGAGTAAGTTTGAGGCCAGTCTGGGCTATATAGCAAGACCTAGTGTCAAAAAACTGAAACAAAGGCCGGGGAGTTAGCTCAGTGGTTCTGGCGCCTGCCCAGCAAGTGCAAGGTCCATGGTTCAATCCCTGGTAACCACATACCCCAATATTGGCCAAGGTGACTCATGCTCATCAGCAATCAGTACCACAAACCACAATGCCAGGCATCATCCCAGCACTCAGGAGGCAGAGGCAGGAAGATTGCTGAGTGTGAGGCTTGCCTGGGCTACATAGTGAACTCAGCGCCAGCCTGAACTACATAGCAAGACCCTGTTTCAAAAAACTTAAAAGAAAAAAAAAAGTTTTAAAAAGTCTGAGGCTCAGTGTGAAGGGCCTGTGTTCACTCTCTTAATACTGAAAATTTAATAAATAAAATTCACTCCCTGTGTAAGAGAATAGTCCCTCATACCCATGTTCTTTCTTTGCGTGGCTCATGATGTATGTCCCTGCAGGAATTTCCTCTGCCGGGGAACCAGCCTGGGGACTCAGGTTGTTTCTATTTATACGTAAAGGGCCCAGCTGAGTCTCTGTCGTGTTGAAGGTGGATTAACCAGCTGGCTTCAGCTGCATCAGTGATGTCACGTCAGAGCTGCCTCATCAGCCCTGCAGTGAATTATGTATTCATTCATTCACTCATACTCATTCCTCTGTCCCCCTCACATACCTGTCAGTATTTTGACATTGCAGCATCTGGGTCTTGGTTGAACAGGTGTGGCGTAGGCACTTGCTCAGGCTCCTGGCCCTCAGGCTTCCTGGTACGCAGCCTCTGGCAAGGTGCTTAGTCCCCCTGGACCTGCTCCTCCTGTCTGGGCCATGACCCTGTAAGATCCTCCTCCCCAGGTGACAATGCAGTGAGGTGTCCCCCACCCAGAAAGGGGTGCCTGCCAGGTATACCCACTCAGGTGACATCTCTAGGTGGCTGGTTACATGTGTTTTGGTGTTTGTGTCCTTAAGTGGATAATGGTGGAACTTTAGGACTGGAAGCTTCCTGTCAGAACACCCCTCCTCCCTCATGTCCTCTGCTGCTGGCATCTCAAGAGCTGCAGACATTGGTGACCAGGACCTCTGGAGGCACCTCTTCTCCTATAGAGACCTGAACTTAGATCTGCTGCTGTGTGCTCCGTACCCTGAAGGCAGCCAGCCTTTTCTGTGTGAAGAGGCAGCGTGGCCAGGCCCAGGAATCTGGGAAGCATGTTGTGCCAATTCTGAATTTCAGGCTGAATACAACAAAATTAAAACCAGCAAGTGTTGGGGCCGGAGGGTTAGCTCAGTGGTTCCGGCGCCTGCCTCACAAGCGCAAGGTCCTGAGTTCGATCCCTGGTAACCACATACAATGCTGGACGTGGAGACTCAAGCCCACCAACAATCAATACCACATACCACAGTGCTGGGCGTGGTGGCTCACGCCTGTAACCCCAGCACTCGGGAGGCAGAGACAGGAGTATTGCTGAGTTCAAGGCTTGCCTGGGCTACACAGTGAGCTCAGAGCCAGCCTGAACTACAAAGCAAGATCCTGTCTCAAAAAAAAAAAAAAAAAAAAGTGTTAATGTTTTTATATCGATTGCAAATTTATTTATTTGTTTGCGATACTGGGGATGGAACCCAGGGCCTTTGTATTGAGTTATATCCCCAGGCCTTTTTTTATTTTTTATTTTTTATTTTTTTGAGACAGGGTCTCATAAGTTGCCCAGGTGGGCTCAACTTTCTGGTCCCCCTGCCTCAGCCTCCCAGACTGCTGGGATGACCAGCGGGCACAAGCACGACTGGATCTAACTGGGCTTGGGAATTATGTGCTTGTGCTACACACACCTTTAGCAGTAGCATGAAAAGATGTGGCAGGAGCGTGCTGGTTGTACTTAATGTTCCAAAATTGTTGAGGTTCTCTTCTCCCCTCAGCCTTCCCTCCAGCGCCCATTTTTAGTTCATGTTCATGCACAGGTGGTGCAGTTTCTGTCTCCTACATTTGTTTCTGGTTCTTTGCTCTGAAGCCTCTGCAAACACTTGCTGTTCATCCTTGGCGAAGACCTGCTGCAAGTTCGAGCCCAGCTGGGAACTTAGCGACTCAGCAAGACCCTGCCACAGATTAAAAGCCACAGTGGTATAGGGTTTCCCTGCTACCTGCTAAGCTGTTGAGCACAGAAGTCAGGTCCTTGTCCACTCTGCATCCTCCTGGGACCTGGCATGTAGCCACTGTGTGGAGGTCCCGGCTGACCTTGGTGTCTCAAAGGTCCTTGCTGACCTTGGTCCCTGGGCTCCCTGCAGGGCGAACCTAGTGGACCTGCAAAAGAAGCTGGAGGAGCTGGAGCTAGACGAGCAGCAGAAGAAGCGGCTTGAGGCTTTCCTCACCCAGAAGGCCAAGGTTGGCGAGCTCAAGGACGACGACTTTGAACGGATCTCGGAGCTGGGAGCTGGCAATGGCGGTGTGGTCACCAAGGTTCAGCACAGACCGTCGGGTCTCATCATGGCCCGGAAGGTGAGCTGGAGACGTGCAGGCCCCCATAGGCCACCTGCCTGTGCTATTTGCTCGGTGTGTGGTGGGGACAGGTCCCTGGAAAACAGGAAAGAGATTCAAGAGCTGACCAGGCCTCCTGTCCAGCTGATCATTTCATCTACTGAGTGAGGGTTTTCCCAAGAATCGGAGTAGGTTGTGTGCTGGCGGGAATGGAACCCAGAGCCTCACTAGGCAGGTGCTCACCTCTGAACCACGTCCCCAGCCTGAGGGAGACGGGAGCTGGCTCCTGGGTCTGGTGCTCTGCATTGCACAGGCCCTGCTGGAAGGCTGGAGCTCCAAGGGACAGCTTCTGTTTCCACCGGAGTTCCGCGGCCTCACTCTTTCTGTGACCCTCACCAGAGTAGATGCAGCCCCCCATCACAGAGTCATCTGCACTACCCTGCGTCTACTGATCTAAGTGTTCATCACGCCTGAGAAGACATTTTTGTCAGGCAGAGCAGTGTGCACCTGTGGTCCCGGCACCCCGGGAGCTGGAGCAGGAGAATAGCCAGCTCAAGTCCACCCTGGGCAGTTTAGCAATTTAGAGAGACCTTGTCTTTAAATTTAAAGGGGAGTGGGTATGGGGATGTAGCTCAGTGCAGAGGCCCTAGGTTCAATCATAAGAACCAAAAAATTAATTTAAAAAAGACTTTTCCGGGACTAGGTAGGTATCAAGAGTGGGCTCTGAGCAAAACCCTGGGGCCCACTGTCCAGTGTGTGATGCTCACCTGTCTGTGGCATCCACGCATCCTGGCATTTCCCACCTGCCTGCCCACCTGCCCACACTAGCTCCAAGCCAGCCTCTACTCTGTGATGGAGAAGAATCCCAGGAGGGGTAGGGAACTGATATGAAGAGGGTGTGACCTTTGGGGACAGCAGCTCCTAAACAACTGGGAGACTTTGTGTTGTCCAGCTGCCCATCCCTATGGTGATCGCTGAGCCACAGCCTATAACCCTGCATTACCCATGGGCTGCACAGGCCTTGGCGCCTGGGCCCCCGTCCTGCTCCTTGTGAGTCTCCATGGGGATTTAGTTCTGCATGTTTCTATGGCCTCTAGGTCACTCCCCACCACACCCTGAAATCCACAGCCCAGTGCTTTCTATTTCTGCCCTCTGTGCCGACAGTCTGCCCAGCTGGAGAAGCTCCGGAAGTCTCGGGCCGCCCTTGCCCTGTGCACTGATCTGGAGTCACAGGGCAGCAGTGACCCAAGGCCAGTGTCAGTCCGTGTATACATCAGGCCCTGCTCGGATAGTCAGGGAATCTCTTGAATGGTCCCTGATACACAGGGTGGCAGGCAGTCTGTGTCCCCATGTAACAGTGTAGGAGAGACACGGACGTAGAAGTCAGAGCTCCAATTGCAGAGAGGCATAAGTGGGGCACCGTGGGCCCTCTGGGCCAGCATCCCCTGGTCGACTTGGTTTGCAAGCGTTTTCCTGGCCCGTGTGCCCTGTTCACCAAGCCAGCAGATCTACAAGGCCCAAGAAAACTTGACACTCAAATTTAGCTTGTCTGGAAATGTTCCTTCACTGTGGCCTTTGGTCCCTTCCCCTGTACTCCCGAGAGCCAGAGGGGCCAAAGCCCTGCGTCCCTTGAGGCAAGAGAGACCAGCAAAGACCTTGGTGCATCCGTTTTGCACTTGTGCTTCTTCCAGCCCTTTGCCCCGGCAGAGACCTGCCTCTCCAGCTGTGTGCCCACATTCCTATGCTCATCTGCCCACTTCCAGAATGGCACTCATGTGGCACATTCAGGGCCACTCACTACTGTACCTCTTCCGCAAAGGACAGCTCCTCATCAGACCAGATGCTCCTCCCTCACGTTTTCTCATTTAGATCAAGATCATAGCTGAGCACAGTGCTTTGTGCCTGTTTTCCCAGAACACTAGGAGGCTGAGGCAGGAAGGTGTTAAGTTCAAACTAAGCCTAGGCAACTTAATGACTTAGACCTGTGTCAAAATAAAACACTTAAAAAGGGCTGAGGATCTACCTCAGTGTGAAGGCCCTGAGTTCAGTTGCTAGTACAGGAGGAAAAAATGCAGTTGTACTATATGGGTCAGTTGGGTCAGGATCTGGAATGGGTGTGGATCTTCATAAGATGCCTGTGACTGGGCCTCTGTTGCTGTGGCAGCTGTCAGGGCTGAGCATCCAGAAGCCATTGCGCTGCGGTTCTCAGCCTGTCTCCTCTCCGCTTCCTATATTGGGCTGCATGAAATGCTCCCGAGATTCAGTCACTATGCCACTCTGACAGCCTCAGGTTGGAGGATGTGCTGGAGAGGAGCCTCCTCTTGTGCAGCCCCTGGGGCCACCACTTGCCATTTTTGACAACTACAAATGTTTGCAAATAGGGCGTTGAGTCACACTTCTACTGTCCAGGTCCCAGCACCCGAGCTATGGGTCTGTGATCCCTGATTTAGCATGTGGTTGTGATTGTGCCAGGCCCACCTGAGTGGTGGCGAGCACCTACCTTGCTCGCTCCTGTGGCCAGGTGTGACTAGGAAAGTCCTTTCCCCTCTTTGGAGTTCATACCCAGCAGGGCCAGGCTGCAGCATGCTGAAAGCAACACAGGGTTTTTTTTGTTTCTTTTTGAGACAGGGTCTCACTTTGTAATTCAGACTGGCCCTGAGCTCACTGTGGAGCCCAGGCAAGCTTGGAACTCAGTAATCCTCCTGCCTCTGCCTCTTGAGTGCTGGAATTACAGGCATGAGCCACCATGCCCAGCATTGTGGTATGTAGTACCGGGATCAAACTCAGGATCTTGTGCTTGCCAGGCAGATGTTGAAACCACTAAGCTAAATTCTTGGCCCTGAACAGTTGTTCTGAAGTGGGATGGGACCAGGTGCAATGTTGCACACTTGTAATCCTAGCACATAGCAGGCTGAGACTTGGGAGGACGACACTGCATGTTAGAGGGACTACATAGTGATTTCTTTTTGGCACATTTTATATACACATCATGATCAAACTCAGTATTGAGACTTTGTACCAGTATATGACTCAAGTTAACTCTCACTTTTATCTATTCCTTTTACGTAACGATTTCAAGAGACCCTGCCAGAAAAATAATAATATAGAGTTCAAGGCAGCCTGGGCAACTTAGGGACCTCTGTCTCAAACTTTAAAAATAAAATATAAAGCCAGGCATGATGACTCACGCCTGTAATCCCAGCACTCGGGAGGCAGAGACAGGAGGATTACTGAGTTCGAGGCTTGCCTGGGCTACATAGTGAGCTCAGGGCCAGCCTGAACTACAAAGCGAGACCCTGTCTCAAAAAAAATAAATAAAATAAAATATAAAGGGTTAGAGTGGTCAGGTATGATGGCATGTGCTTATAATTGTAGCTCTCTGGAGGCTGAAGTGGAAAAAAATATGTACCATCCCAGTATAGACAGTTTGGTGATGTATGGAGATCCTGTCTTAAAATACACTGGGCTTTGTGTGAAGTTATCGTCAACATTTTTTTGTCTTTATTTTTACCAAAGGTTTCCCACAGTTTGAAGCACATGAAGCAAATATGAAAGAAAAAATAAAAAGGGCTTGCCAGGTGTGATGACACTTACCTGTAATTCCAGCACTTGGGAAGCTGTTGGAGAAGCTTCATAGTGAGTTCAAGGCCAGCTTTCTGAAGTAGATCCTATCAAAAAAATACAGAGGGCCAGGGATTTAGCTCAAGTGGTACCGCACATACCTTGGAAGCAGATGGGCCCAAGTTCAATCCCTTGTTCCACCAAAAAAAAAAATACAGAGAGCTGGAGATGTAGCTCAATGCACAGACTGTAGGTTCCATCCCTACCTCTGTCAAAAATAAGGGAAAAAGCTGGGCATGGTGGCTCATGCCTGTAATCCCGGCACTCGGGAGGCAGAGACAGGAGGATTGCTGCGAGTTCAAGGTTTGCCTGGGCTCCAGTAGTGAGTACAGTGCCAGCCTGAACAACAAAGTGAGACCCTGGCTCAAAAAAAAATAAAGAAATGCCCAATCTTGGATGAAATGAAATCACACACCTTGATGGGGTTTCTTTTGTTTTGTTTTGAGACAGGGTCTTACTGTGTACTTCAGTCTTGAATTTTTAGCAGTTCTTCTTGCGTTAGCCTCCTGAGTACTGGGATTACAGACACCACTACCAATCACAGCTGCTTTTTTTTTTTGTTTTTTGTTTTTTCAAGACAGGGTCTCACTTTGTAGTTCATACTTCTTGTATGCTGGTCTAGAACTGGCAGCAATCCTCCTGCCTCTGCCTCCCAAGTGCTGGGATTACAGACGTGAGCCACTAAGACTGACATTGGCGTTCAGTACGAATTGCTAGGATTGCGGGCATGAGCCACCACACCCACCATGATGGTATGTGGTACTGGGGATCAAACTTGGGGATCAATTTCAGGACCTTGTGCTTGTGAGGCAGATTCCGGATCTCCTGAGCTAAATCCCCAGCCCTCCTAGCCCTTTTTTATAATTTTGAGTTAAGCTTGCTGAGTTGTCCAGGCTGCCCTCAGTCTGCCTCAGCCCCCTGCCTCGGCCTCCCAGAGTTCTTGGATTATAGGCACAGGCCACCACAATGGCGTGTTTTACGTTTTTTTTTTTTTTTTAAATGACAGTGGTACCTAAGTGGTTTATAGTTAAATACAGGGGTGGTACTGTATCTCTTGGACAGCGCTGCCCAGGACTGCCCATGTACCCACTTGTCAGCCCTGCATGGCCCCCTAGCCCTGCGGAGTGTTCTCCTGGTGCCTCTTTGAATGTCCAGCATGCTCTGCTCCCAAAGCCATGACCATCTGATGGGACAGGCAGGGAGGTCCCGGCACTCCCTGGACACGCGTGTCACACCACGCTCAGCCTCTGCCCCCGAACACTGCACCAGCCCCTGGTGCCCTTGCACAAGCCCTTCGTCCCTTTGGTAGTAACTGCTAAGGGTGATGCCCTTGCAGAGCAGCCCAGTGTCACCTTCTTGCTCCCATCCGGCACTGCGCCAGTCTGTGCCCAGTGGTGGCTGACCCAGTTCGCTGTGTGCTGCAGAGCACACGCCCTCGTGGGTCCCTCAGACCTGACTGCAGGTGTCTGAGGCCGGGATGGAGGCCAGGCGCGGCCCCAGCCTCGTGTTGCTGAGAGCACTGAGGCTCACCTGGCATAGGTGCTCCTCACAGTGCCATGGTTCTTCCTTCCCTTGGCCTTCGTGGCTGGGGGCTGCTCGTGGTGTTTTATCACATCTTTTTTAATCTCCAGAGGCTCCTTTGGCTTCCTGCATTTAGAAAACTGATGAGTTTGGCAGTTCTCTGTCCCCGCGGACTCCAGTGGAGGGCAAGTTGGAAGCCTAGGAAAGCCTCGGCCTGGGGCCTCAGTCTGCAGGGCAGGAGCCTGAGCTCCACACTTGTGCTGAGACTGCAGGGCTTGACCGCTGGATTGAGACATAGCTCACACACTGCCCAGTGCTTGTCTCTTAACACCTTTCAGGGTTTGGCTTATATCAGTACCAAGGTTTGAACCCAGGGCCCTTGCACTAAGGTCCATCCCCAGGTCCTTTTTTTTGTTTTGTTTTTTGAGACAGGGTCTCACTTTGCAGTTCAGGCTGGCCCTGAGCTCATTATGTAGCCCAGGCAAGCCTCGAACTCAGCAATCCTCCTGCCTCTGCCTCCCGAGTGCTGGGATTACAGGTGTGAG
>PVIC010019756.1:0-18030 GCA_004025085.1 Thryonomys swinderianus | reverse complement strand
TGGGCGTGAGTCACCATGCCCAGCATTGTATGTGGTTACCTGGATCAAACTCAGGACCTTGGCGCTTGCGAGGCAGGCGCTGGGACCTCTGAGCTAAATCTCCGGCCCATGAGCCACCATTTTAGCATTGTGATATGTGGCACTGATTGCTGATGGGCCTGAGTCACCATACCCAGTATTGCTTTTTGAGACAGGGTCTCGCTTTGTAGTTCAGGCTGGCCCTGAGCTCACTATGGTGCTCAGGCAAGCCGCCGCGAACTCAGCAATCCTCCTGCCTCTGCCTCCCGAGTGCTGGGATGACAGGCGTGAGCCACCACGTCCAGCATTGTAGTATGCGGTGTTGATTGTTGGTGGGCATGTCTCTACGCCCAGCATTATATGTGGTTACCGGGGATCGAACTCAGGACCTTGCGCTTGCGAGGCAGGCGCCGGAACCACTGAGCTAACCCCCCGGCCCTCACTGGCTTTTCTTTTTTAGGGTACACACAGTGTTGTATATTTATTACCACAGTCAATTTTAGAACATCTTCACCAGCCCAGAAGGAAGCCCTGTTTGTTTCCATCCCCCGAACCCCGCACTCCCTGGTCCGCATGTTGTCTCGAGTCCCCTGTCCTGTCCGTGGAGCTTTGTCCTCTGTTTCTGGCGTCTCACTGAGCCTGGCATCTTCAGGAGCTGTCTACAAACTCACTCCTTTTCCCGGCTGAGTGATGCATCATCGTGAGAGCGGACTTCACGGTGCCCACCGTTCCCCGGTGCTGGAATATGACTTGTACCCCCTTGGCTGTGGCGGAGGGTGGCGTCGTGGGCCTCTATGGCAGCGGTTCTGTGGCACATGCCCGGAAATGGCCTTGCCCACCAGCTGACCGATCCCCGTCCCGACTTCCCATGGGGAGGCCCCAGGCCCAGGCCCAGCACCCGCCCTGGCCTCCCTCTCCCGGCCCTAAGCGCCGGGCCTCCCTGCCTTTGCAGCTCATCCACCTGGAGATCAAGCCGGCCATCCGAAACCAGATCATCCGCGAGCTGCAGGTGCTGCACGAGTGCAACTCGCCCTACATTGTGGGCTTCTACGGGGCCTTCTACAGCGACGGCGAGATCAGCATCTGCATGGAGCACATGGTGAGGGGCCCAGGAAGGGTGGAGCCGCGGGCGGGGTGCCTTGAGCCCCAGGCCTCCACGGGACGGAGACAAGTGTGTCTGGGATGGTAAAGCTGCCACTGTTCTCTCTGAGGAAGAGAACTGGCACCTCAGGAGCTGGTGAGGAGCCCGTGCTTGGGTGGGGGTGTGGGCGCCTGTCTTGGCACCCCTCCGTGGCTGGGTGGGATCAGGCACACCAAAAGCAGAAGTGGTCGGTGACCACTACCCAGAGGAAGTGCCGCCCTCGCCACACATGTGAGCCGTGGCGACAGGTAGCAGCCTGTGCTGCTGGCTCGCCTTGCAAAACCAGGATGCGGTGACTGTCATGTCGGCTGGGGTCAGGTCGTCGTTCCAACGCACGGTTTTGTAAGGAAGGCAGGAAGTGAGTTTGAGCAAGAGCCCACTTAGCTGTGGGGTCCCAGCCCTCACGCTAACCCCAGGAGTGGGGCATCATCGCACAGAAGGGAAGAGAAAGGGCTCTGGGGCTACAGTGCCTCCTGCTGCTTCCCTGCAGGAGAGGTGACCTTGCCTTCTGCCCCAGCTGTGTGCTGACGAATGTCACCAGCCTGTGGAGCCACAGGCCTCTTATAGGACCTGGGGGTTCCTACTTCACAGTGATGCCAGCCCCCGGAACAGGAGACCGCGTGTACAGTGTTCACGTAGACAGGCTTACTCAGGCCAGGTGCAGCGGCACATGTCTGTCGTTCCAGTGTTCTGGGAGCCTGAGACAGGAGAGTCACGGGTTCAAGCCCAGCCTCTTAGGGAGATCCAGTCTCAAAATAAATAAATGAAAAGGGCCAAGGGTGCTGCCCAGCTTGCCTGGCATGTTCAAGGCCCTGGGTTCCATTCTTGGACCTGAATGAATGAGTAAATAAATAATGTTTTTAAGAGGGGCACGCTCAGGTGTGGCCTACACACCCACACTTCCTGCTGATAGGATTTATGGTATTACCAAACCCAGCGGCCATCGATCTTGAGGTGTGGTTGCAGGTTGGCATGTGGGGCCCGGCCAGTCTGGAGGGATAGAGGGGTCCCCTCACCCTCCTCCATCCCAAGCCTTGTCTCACTGGGGTGGTCTCTGAGTTCCCCTGTGTGCTGAGGTTTCCATGTTGGACATGTTCTGTGTCAGTTGTCACTGGGGGGCACTGGGGCAGGCTCAGCCTCACTTCCAGACCTTGTGCAAGGCCCAAGTTTTCCTGTGTATCCTGAGGTTGGTGTCTTCACCCATCAGGCTGTGGCCAGGGTGGGCTAGGCCTCGGGTGGTGCCCAACAGTGTGAACTGAGTGACAACCCTCGTCCTGCTCCTGTCCCCGGTGCCCTGTGTGGCGTCGTCACCCCAACCCTTCCCTGTCTTCCCCGGTGTGTGCCACCTGCTTGGTTAGCACCTGTTGTGATCCCTTTTCTGTTGCTGGGACAGAAGCCTGCGGGTGGGTGACCTGTCAGGGAGAGGGGTTTTGTGACTCCTAGTTCTGGGGGCTGGGAGGCCCAGAGCCCGGCCAGGCGCCAGCCACGTTCCAGGAGGGATGAAGGGAGAAGTGCTCCTGCACAAGTGAGTGTGGGGCGTGGCTTGCTGTGTCATCAGGGCTTGCTGGGGGCTGCAGTCTCCTACCTCCTCTCCAAACTGACCAGCTAACAAAACAGCTTACAGAGCAGAAGCCACCCCGGGCCCCAGCAATACTCCTGTCCTAGTCTCTTTTTTTATGATTAGTTTTGAGACAGGGTCTTGCTGTGTAGCCCAGGCTGGCCTCAGACTCACAACACCCTCCTGCATCAGCCTCCTGAGTGTTAGGGTCACAGGCTGCACCACCACGACCAGCTAAACTCTCCCTGATTAAGAGAAGGCTCCACCTCTGTCCCAGCAAAGCCCATGTGTACACTGTCTCTCATTTCCAGTCTCTAGAGTCCAACTCCAGCCTACAAGGAAAGGTTCCTAATTATAAAAGTAACAATAATATATAAGCTTAATATCTATAATAGTACTTATAGATTAGTGTAACTAATCCCAATACAATATGTTACATCCACTCAGTCGGAGCTCAAACTTGTGACCCTCCTGCTTCAGCCTCCCTGAGTGCTGGGATGACAGGCATGTACCACCATGCCTGGTAGCTGCGCTGCTTTTATTTATTTTTGGTGTCAGGAATTGAGTTCAGGACCTTGCACCTGCCAGGCAGACACAGCGCCACTGAACTGCATCCCTGGCCCTAGCTCTGCTGCTTTTAAACTTGTGGCAGGAGTGTCCAGCAGAGCAGAAACACCCTCATGGCCAGGAAGCAAGAGAGGAAGAGAAGAGGCCAGGGTCCTGCTGTCCCCCACAAGGGATGACCTGAGACCACCCACTAAGCCTCACTTCCTGGAAGACCAGCCTCCAACATGCAGGTCTTGGGTATCCCCCGGGCTAAACCGTGCCATCACAGGCAGCACAGAAGTCACCCTACTTCGCCAACGCCTCTTGGCGACTGAAGCTCAGGAACAGCAGGGCTGGCCAGGTCCCAGTGGGAAACCTCGAGGTGATCCCAGCAGGCAGTGGGGTGACGGGCACATCTGGGCGGCTGCCCATATTCTCACCACACAGGCCCACACGGCATTTCTTGGGCCTTATCCGGTCTGTGGAGGAAGCGCTTCCTCCTATGCAGTCATGGGAAGTCAGCCTCAGGCAGGGAGGTATGGGAGGATACGCCCCCTCTTGGGATCAAATGAAACCAGCCTGTGTGCTGAGAACACCCCTGAGCACGTCGTGGTGGAGTTAATGTGAGTGCACACTGGTGTGAGCCTGTTTGTGTTCGTCTCAGCTCGTGCTGGGCGTGGTGATAACGTGCTTGTAATCCCAGCATTTTGGGAGGCTGAGGTGAGGGGATCATTGCGAGTTGGAGGCCAGCCTGGGCAACTTCCTAACTTACTGAGCCCCTTCTCAAAATAAATTTAATAGAGAAAGAAGCAGAGAGGAAGACAGTTGGGAAATGCAGCTCACTGCAAATGCTTTGGGTTCAGCCCACAGAACCAGGAGAGGAAAAAAACAAACAAAAGAACCACTAGAGAAACTGAGACAAAGACAGAGAAAGAGAGAGAAGTTGTATTCACGACTCCCTGCTGAGTAGCAGCACGATTTGAAGAGCATTTAAAACAGAGCAAAGCGCCTGGTCACACAGTGAGATTCAGGGTCACAGAGCCCTGGTTGCTGAATCCCTGACATCACATCCTGCCATGTGACTCAAACCAATGTGCTCACCCTGCTGTCCTCAGGGCGTTTTAGCTATAGGGTGGGGTCTCACCAGGGACAGCCTGCCCCCAGGGGACACTGGGCCAGTCTGGGGCTACGTGTGGCTGTCGGGACTGCGGGCATGCCTGGTGTGGGGTGCTGGAGGCTGGGTCACTGCTCAGCACCCCCAGTGCCCAGGACGCCTGCCCTCAGCCCCACAGCCAGGGTGTAGAAGCTGTGATCCTCAGGGGAGCCCCAGTGGGCGTCACCAGCAGTGTGCATCCTCCCTCTCCCAGCTGACCTTTGTTGCAACTCTGGGAACAGTTAAGAATGAGAGAAGACATGCTTGAGAGCAGGCCGGGGTTATAGTTTTAAACTAAAACAAAACAAAGTTTATTTTTTTAAATAGTCTTCTAACCTTGTAAAAAGCAGAGTAAGCTGAGTGTGTCATTCCAGCACTAGAGAGGCTG
Source organism: Thryonomys swinderianus (assembly GCA_004025085.1). Taxonomy (NCBI): domain Eukaryota; kingdom Metazoa; phylum Chordata; class Mammalia; order Rodentia; family Thryonomyidae; genus Thryonomys; species Thryonomys swinderianus. The sequence continues at coordinate 13,226 of PVIC010019756.1, read as the reverse complement.
AGGCAGGAGGATCACTGGGAGTTCAAGGCCAGCCTGGGCTACATATCCTGAGTTAGAAAACACAAAAACAAACAAGAAACCTAAGGCAGTAATCCAGGCTGAGGCAGGAGAACTGAGAGTTCAAGGCCAGGCTGGATAGGTTAATAACTCCATCTCAAAAGTAGATACAGAGTAAAAGGGCTGTGGCTGTGCTGCATGCCAAAGCCCGGTTCTGTCCACAACCCCAGCAGCTTTACCTGCTCCCCGGTTTGACTGGCTCCCTGGAAGCCTGGCTGACTTGGTTCCTCCCCAGCTCCAGCCTAGCCTACACCTGCTGCCCATGTGTCTGTCACCTTCCCTCTAGAGCCCCTTGGCGGGGTCACCTGTGGGTTCCAGGGGCTCAGCGCTTGCTTGGGGCAGAGAGGGCACAGGCTCCTCTCCTGCCTCATCTCCAAGGAAGTGAAATCCCTGGGAAGCCAGGCTGATGTGGTGCCCTAGAGTGCAGTGGGGACAGTTCCATCTCCCCAGCGTCACTGTCTAGGTTCTGGTTTCTTGTCTGTCATGCGCAGAGGAGGCAGGTGTCTGGCCCGCTGTTGAAGGTGACTTGTGGCTTTGGTACCCAGATTGGCTGTCAGCTAGCCCATGCCAGACATTGTGCCTTGTCTGTGGAGTCACACCCTAGGGGCCAAGGGGCACCACTGGCTGTCAACTGCAGGGTGCTGGGAGAGTGCTGAGTGGGCATTTGAGAAATAGGGAGGGGACTTGTGCCCCTGCACCCTATCCTGACCTTCCCAGGCATCCATTCTGCAGGGCTCTTGGGCAGCAGGCCCACGTCTTCTCGCCTTGATGGGAGCGGTGTAGGGGGGGATGGGAAGCCACCCTGGACATGGGCGTTGGCTACCTGCCTCCAGGCCCAGCAGCTCCACCGCTGGTTTGCAGGGTGTGGAAGCTGGGTTTTGGCTCAGGCCTCCTGTCGCCACCACTCAGTCCTGAGCCCAGTGGCTTCTCTTGCCTCTACAGAATACACAGGTCCACACAGGTACTGTGGGCCCATCCCTTCTCTGTGTCCTCATGTTGCCTTTGCCAGGGGATGTGGGTGGCCCTGGCCTGCCTCACATTGCCTGTAGCAGAATGGCGACCTCTACCCCAGCCCAGAGGATTGGGGGCGTTGCCTGCCTGCCCCTTCCCACGCCTGTCACAGTGGCTTCCTTTTTCTGTGCCTCCCAGGATGGTGGCTCCCTGGACCAGGTGCTGAAGGAAGCCAAGCGGATCCCTGAGGAAATCCTGGGGAAAGTCAGCATTGCGGTGAGTCTCCCAGGCTTGCCTTGTGCAGTGTGCCTGGGCCTTCACTCCCTGTAATTCCTGCCCAAGTTCAAAAGCTTTTTCTTTTCTTTTCCTACTTTCTTTCTTTTTTTTGAGACAGGGTTTCGCTTTGCTGAGCTCACTGTGTAGCCCATGCTAGTCTCAAACTCAGCAATCCTCCTGCCTCTGCCTCCTGAGTGCTGGGGTTATAGACATGAACCACCATGCCCAGCCCTGGTATGTGGTACTGATTGCTGGTGGGTGTGAGTCACCATGCCTGGTATTCTATGTGGTTACTGAGGACCGAACCAGAGACATTGGGCTTTCAAGGCAGGCGCTGGAACCACTGAGCTAAATCTCCAGCCCAAGGCTTTTTATTTTCTGTGTGTTCAGGTGGTCCTTGGGATACAACCCAGGGCCTTTGAACTGAGTTACCATCTTTATTTTTATTTTTTTGAGATAGGGTCTTGCTTCGTAGTTCAGGCTGGCCCTGAGCTCTCTCTGTAGCCCAGGCTGGCCTCAAACTCAGAGCAATCCTCCTGCCTCTGCCTCCCAAGTGCTGAGGTCCTGGGTGTGAGTCACCACGCCTGGCACTGTGGTGTGTGGTTACTGAGCTCTAACTTTGGACCTTGCACTTGTGAGGCAGACATTGGAACCACTGAGCTAAATCCCTGGCCCCCAGCCTTCTTTATTTATTATTGCTTGATTGAAATAGGATGTAGTTAAATTGCCTTGCAATTCTCCTGCCTCAGCCTCCCGAAGTTTTGGAATGACACTTGTGTACCACCACACCTTCGAAGCCCCTCCTCTGTCACACAAAGGCCCTGAGTGTGCATGGCTGCCCAGAGGGTGTGTAAGGAGTATGTGTACCATGGCAGAAATAGCCTGCACTTGGCCTGTGACCTGGCCAGTTTAGCACAGCCCAAAATTGGTTCCCTCAGCCTGGCCTAGGCCTGGTAGCCACTTAGGTCCGCTGGGGGTCAGCAGGGTGGGAGCCCCGCTGGCAGCCTGTCACCCCGCCCTTGGCCCACAGGTGCTTCGGGGCCTGGCATACCTCCGGGAGAAGCACCAGATCATGCACCGAGGTAAGGACACCCCGCAAGCCCAGCCCAGCAGCCAAGCAGTACCGGGCAGGCCTCCTTCAACCCTGCTCGCTGTCCCCAGACGTGAAGCCCTCCAACATCCTGGTCAACTCCCGCGGGGAGATCAAGCTATGTGACTTCGGGGTGAGCGGCCAGCTCATCGACTCCATGGCCAACTCCTTCGTGGGGACTCGCTCCTACATGTCTGTGAGTCCCATCACCCACAGCCACACTGCCTTCCTGCACCGTGCTCTGCACCTGCCAGGCTCCCTCCCTGGCTCTGTCCGCCCTCTAATGCGCCTGCGTCAGCCATGTCCCTCTAGCGGGGCATCATCCATACAGGGTTCCTACCTGAACTGAGCCCTCTGGAACTGATGGGGGCTGAGACCCACAGAAGGGAGGCGGCCTTGGCCTTCCCTGCACAGTTAGCCTCTTCCAAAAGTGCTAGGTGCGTGGGCCTTTTTGCTTTTGGACTACGGAATAAGCCCAGGACCCTGCACTGAGCTCCATCCTCAGCCTTTTTTATTTTTTATTTTGAGACAAGGTCTCACTGAATCACTAAGTTGCTCAGGCTACACTCAGACTTGCAGTCCTCTTGCCTCGGCCTCCCATAGTACAGAGATTACAAATGTGCGCTACCAACCCAGCTATGCATGGGCTGCGTCTTTCCTTTTGCCTCTCTCTCTTTCTCTCTCCCTCCCTCCCTCCTTCTCTCTCTCTCTCTCCTCCCTCCCGCCCTGTTTGTTTCCTGAGACAGGGCTCACTATGTTGTTGAAGCTGACCTTGAACTCACTACATAGCCCACACTGATCTTAAACTCACAGCAGTCCTCCTGCCTCAGCCTCCAGAGTGCTGGGATTACAGGCCTGCACCACCGTGCTGAGCGATGGGCTTCTAAAGAGCCACTCACATGGCTGCCTGGAGCTTCGTCCCAAGGTCATGTCCAGAAGCGCTGCCGGCGGAGACATGGCCTGGGCCCTTCATCTCTGTAGTTTGTAGCCGTGGAAAGAGGGCAGCTGGATCGGAAGCAGGGCCAGTGGGTGCCCCGCTGCATGGGCTGCAGCTGCCAGCCTTGCCCCGGCCCGTGTCCCGTCTCCCCAACAGCCGGAGCGGCTGCAGGGCACACACTACTCGGTGCAGTCGGACATCTGGAGCATGGGGCTGTCCCTGGTGGAGCTGTCCATCGGCAGGTACCCCATCCCCCCGCCCGACGCCAAGGAGCTGGAGGCCATCTTCGGCCGGCCGGTGCTTGACAGCGTGGAAGGACAGAGCATCTCGCCACGGCCCCGGCCCCCTGGACGCCCCATCAGTGGTAGGCCCGTGACATCCGGTCAGTTGGGGCGGGCGGGCAGTGACCCTACAGGCAGGCACGCTACGCCGGATGGACGGGCGGCAGCTGCCTCCTCCGGTCCCTCTCAGTGCCTGCCACCTGTCCCCCGGGACAGTGGCAGCCGGGTTAGCAGTCCTCAGATGCTCGGGGGTTTCTGGGGACAGAGCTGGAGGCAGTGAGCACCCAGACCTGGTGTGACCAGCGGCCGCACCTGTTGTCCCCAGCTGGAGGGATCTGGACTGGGGCCCCTCCCCCACCTACTGACGGACCAGCCAGCTTTTCCAGCATTTACCATGAAAACAGTGAAAAGGAGGCTGGGGTGTGGCTCGCTGCTGAGCCCTTGCTGGCAAGTGGGAGGCTCTGGGTTCCCTCCCCAGCACCACAACAGAAGAATAAAGAGAGCTGGGCATAGTGGCACACACGTATAACCCAGCATGCAGGAGGCTGAGGCAGAAGGGCACCAAGAGTTCAAAGCCATTCTAGACTACATAGTGAGACCATCTCAAACAAAAAAATCAAAAAAGAAGGAAGGAAGAGATTCACATACAGGGGGAAAAATTGCCCACAGAGCACCCCCACTGCCACCTTCAGTGGTGGACGTGTAGTTTTTTGGGCCCACCTTCCAGAGCCCCAGAATTTACTCAGCATGACCTGGGGGGCTGCTGGAGTTGGGCCCCATGCAGAGGTCAGACTGGAGGGGAGCTTTCTCACCTAGAGCACCACCTCAGTGGGGTCCCACTGCCGGAGCTGCTCATGGCACATGCCTCGCCACTCTGGGAGGCCTTCGGGGAGTTCTCGGAAGATGCAGTGGCTCCCGGCATATTGAGACATCATTTTTTCTTTTGTTTGCAGTACTGGGGATTGAAGCTAGGTCCTTTGCATGGAGTGACATCCCCAGCCCTTCTCCATTTTTGGTTTTGAGTTGCCCAGTGCCTGCCTCAGACTTGCAGTTTTCCTGCCTCAGCCTCCCAGAGTGCTAGGCTTGGAGGAATACACCACTGTGACCAGGCTATGGTGATTTTGACTATCTGGGCCACCCTGTTTCTTTCTTGTCCTGTGCTGAGGACAGACCCCCTTTAAGTGTGTCATCTTCCCGCCGTGGGGTGAGGGTACCAGCCTTTTATCCTCTGCCAGCTCCAGCCTCTCCCTGCCACACTCCCAGATGGTACCTAGCTCTGTCCTCGGGGAGGCCAGCATTGTGGGGGTGACTGGCCACCCCGCAGCAGGACGCTCCCCAGCCTGCACGCCTGAGTCAGAACGGCCAGGAGATGAAGTCCAGCTGCCAAACCCTGACCCGGCCAGCTGGGTCTCGGACAGGGGTCAGCCACCCCCTGCCAGCTTCCTGTTTTAAGTGGCATCTGGGGCCTGCGCTGTCACCAGCAGCAGCTCCATGCAAGGTCAGTCTGCTGTCCTTGCTTGCAGCCAGCCCCCTCCCCCGCCCTGCCTGGTGCCCCATAGCACAGGGGATGACTTTGGAACTGCTTGAAAGCAGCACTGGGCCAAGTGTATGACTTCTCAAAAATGTTCCTGTTCATATGGGCTTTTTTCTTTCTTTCTTTTTTTTTTTTTTCCCCCAGTGCTGAGGATTGAACCCAGGGCCTCTGCACTGAGCCACATTCCAAGTCCTCTTTTATTTTGAGACAGGGTCTAAGTTGCCTGAGCTGGCTCAAACTTAAATCCCTGCCTCAGCCTCCCAGAGTGCTGGGAAGACAGGCACATGCAGCAGCACACCTGGCTCTTTTGTTTAGTGATTTCGTGGGGGCCTGAGGAGAGAAGTTGCCCCTCCTAGGGATGAACTTACTCCCAAGGCCAGGCCAGGGGGACTGACCAGTAGAGGCCCCTGTGGGGACAGCAGCATCAGCACACTCACCTCCACCGCCATAGCAGTGGGGCTGTCATCTGTCCACCTCACCCCCTTTTCTGTCCCCTGCTGTACAGGTCACGGGGTGGACAGCCGGCCTGCCATGGCCATCTTTGAGCTGCTAGACTACATCGTGAATGAGGTGCGTGTCCAGCACTCATCTTGAGATCATCCTGCCTCACCTTCCCAGTGTTGAGACAGATTCGTGAGAGATTTACTAAAGTGAAGAGCCCAGATTTCCCACTACAGCTGTCTCCCAGGGAGACACATGTGGGGGTGCCCAAGCACTGGATGTGGGAGCCAAGCTACACCCCAACTTCTGCCCCCACCAAATCATCCCTTCTGCAAAGGGGCTCCAGGTGCCTCGTTGGCCTCTGGGAAGGAAGTGCAGAGATGCTTTGGGTCCCCTGCTGCTTACCCGCCAAGCCCTCCTTGGGTGCAGCTGGCTGTCCTCTTACACAAAGAGCACAGTGTGAAGACGGGGCACAGGCTGGGGCCGACCGACCACCTTCCCTGTGGCCGCCCTCCCTGGGTGCCGGGCAGGGCCAGGACAGCTTCGGGCTTAGCCCTGATTGGCAGGCAAGGTGGCCCTGGTGACACAGGTCTGCTTCGCCTGACAGTGACACCCAGGCTCAGCAAGCACACCCTCGCCGGGGAGGCCTCCACCCAAGTGGCAGGGCTGACCCTGTACCATGAAAGCCACCTGTCGGGCAGCCCCTCTGTGCGAGTTCCAACATCTGCTGTGCTCGGCGCCTGTGGCCCAGGCTTGAAGCCCCCAAACTAGTTGTCCCCTGCGCAGGGTGGTGACAAGGGGTCAGGTGCCCACAGGGCTGACCACCCACTGCTCTCCCTACAGCCGCCACCCAAGCTGCCCCATGGTGTGTTCAGCCTGGACTTCCAGGAGTTTGTAAATAAATGGTAAGGTGTACACCCCAGCCACCCACTCAGATGCCGGGCTCCTGGGTCCTGGGCCTGGATGCAGTGTCAGGAATCCCAGGTCATCCGTGGCAGACCCCACACAAACAAGATTTAAGGGCCTAGGTGATCCTGGGGCCCCTGCCCAGCTCCCAATCTCTGCTTCTACTGCCTGCAGTCCCGAGGCTGTCCAGCCAGCCACCCAGCAGGTTTCTGGGGAGCCTCCCACCCACAGAGGACCTAGTGGAATCTGTAATAGGGTCTTGTACACACATGCAGCAGGGACCTGCTTCACTGTTGGCTGCCTGTGTGTCAGAGGGTGGCACCCATCAGACACCTGGGTGGGGAAGGGCACCATAGGCCCGTGGCAGCTGAGTAATCATCCTGTCCCTGTGTGGCTTCTTCCCTTTCATTTTCTTATTTTTTCTTCCAGCACTCTAGACCAGATCCAGGGCCTTTGCTCTGAGCTACATCCTAGCTCTTTTTCTTTTTTGAGATGAGGTCTCATTAAGAGCCCAGGCAGGGCTTCAATTTGCAGTCCCACCTCAGCTCCTGAGTGTTGGGATTACAGACATGGGCCACCACACCTGGCCACAGTGGCTTTCTGTGTCTTAACTCCCTCTGGCCCTGAGCATCTCTGGGCTTACAACGCTGAAAGTTCTGCTTTTTTTGAAGGATAAAGTTTCATTTTGATGCTGGACTCCAGGCATGACTTTTATTAGGAACAAAGCTGTGATCACTGTGGTGCTGGTGATGGGCAGCAGGGTTTTCTGCCTTCTCCCTTCCCCTCCCGCAGGTGTTCCACCCCTACCAGGACACTTAAGGCAGGGAGAGACCCATTGCCTGTCTGGGTGGGTCCAGGTGCCAGAGCCTCCCCATGGGCCTGGTGCTAGACTGGGTGGCACCTCTGACCGGTCTTGTCCTCCTCCCCAGCCTCATTAAGAACCCAGCAGAGCGTGCAGATCTGAAGATGCTCATGGTAAGAAAACTGGGGAGCCAGCTTCCCTGCTCCGTTGGCATCAGTGGGAGGAGCCCAGAGCTGGCCATCTGTCTGGTGGCTTCTCCTGGCCCTCCTCGCCCCTTCAGCAGCCCCTCCCTTCCTCCCTGCGCAGAATCACACATTCATCAAGCGCTCTGAGGCAGAAGAGGTAGACTTCGCTGGCTGGCTGTGCAGGACTCTGCGCCTCAACCAGCCCAGTACGCCGACACGCACCGCAGTGTAAGGGCGCCGTCCCGTTCGCCAGCCACCTCCTGCTGATCTGGGCCTCGCCAGCCCAGCCAAGACAGGCCCGCGCTTCTCCTTCCGCCCAGGAGCCTTGGTATCTGCGTCCCCAGGGGAGGGGTGACGCGTGCCTGCTGTCATCGGGACCCTGCTTCCTTAGGTCTAAACAACGAAACAAAATGGGAAGAAACCGCACATCACGCCCACTCTTGATTCTTTGTCATCTTTGTTGTTCCCCTGACTCGGCCTCCGGGTTGCAGGCAGGTGGCGGGAACTGAGGAGCCAGAAGGGACCAGCACAAGGGACTGGGCTGCAGGGGCCCGCGGCACCAGCCTGGTCTCTGCAGAGAGTTGCTGCCACCTGCACACCCAGCCTGCCCAAGGGCCTGCCCGATTCCCTGAGCTGCCTCCCGTCTCAGGGGACCCCTCCCCCAGAGCTGACAGGCTCTGCAGAGAGGAAGCGCTGGTTTCCAGCCCTGTGCGGTCGAAACCCAGCAGATCTGGCAGATAAGTGGGGCCTGTGTCCCCTGCACTTGCAGCCACCCCACCGACCCAGTGGGTGACTGTCACCACCTCTCCCAGCCAATCAGAAGCAGCCACCCAGCCTGTACCCTCGCACTTCGAACCTCAAGGCCACAGCAGGCTGCAGACAGAAGTGGTGAGGTCTCCTCCTACTTGCAGGCCCTCGGGTTCCTGGCGGCCCCTGTCTGGAGTCTCCTTCGCTGAAGACCTTGGTTTCACACAGACTAGGACAGCCTCCCAGCCCACCGTGCTTCCTGGGACCAGAAGTAGCTGCGCTGGCTGCACGGGAGCTGCTGCCCATCTGCTGAAGCCAGGGCTGTGGTCCACTGGGCACCCCTGGATCTTTGCTCCAGAAGAGACCCTTCTAGGGGTGTGTGCATCCAGGCAGCCTGCAGGCAGGTCCAGATCGCTTTCCAGATTTCTGACACTTAGTAGTGTGTGTGTGGGGTCATCATGGGAACCCCTGCGACCTCCAGTTTTGCTCATTTATTTTCTTACGGTGCTGGGTGGAGCCAGGCCTTTGCATGAACTGCATCCCCAGCCCACTCTATCCTGAGACAGGGACTCAGTTGCTGATTTCTGCAGACTGGGCTGGAATTCATGATCTTCCTGCCTCAGCCCGCCAAGGGCTAGAATGACAGGTGTGCACCCCCACGCCTGGCTTTGATGTGTTGGGATCACCAGCTATTTTCCACTCAGATTTTAACATAAATAGCAAGAAGCCAGGAGGCATGGTCCAGCCCTCTGGAGACAGACAAGGACTGCAACAAATTCAAGGCTGGTCAATATTACAGAATGAGACACTGTTGCACAAAAAACAAAAAAGGTGTAAACCTATAGTCCCAGCACTCTGAGTAGCTGAGACAGGATGGCCAGTGGGTGCCTGGACCACTTAGCAAGACCCTGCCTCAGAATAAAATATAACAGGAGCTGGGGTGGAAATGAGTGTGAAGGCTCTGACCGCGTGTGCCCACCTGGTCCCAGACACTGAGGCTATACCAAGCAGACCCAACTTCCACAATGCCCAGCCCAGCACACCGTCCACTCAGTGGCCACCCAGGTGTGTGACCTGCCACCGCTGACAGTGAACACTTACAGAAGCACAGCCAGGCGGGCGTGGTGGCTTATGCCTATCATCCCAGTACTCGGGAGGCAGAGGCAGGAGGATCACTGAGTTCGAGGCTTGCCTGGACTCCATAGTGAGCTCAGGGCCAGCCTGAACTGCAAAGCAAGACCCTGTCTCAAGAAAAAAAAAAAGGCACAGCCAGCTGGGCCACCAGCGTGTCAGGCCTAGATTTGCCTATGTATTGGACTTACTGAAACTCGTTTTTCCAATATAGATATTTGTATTGGTCCATTTTACCTTTTTTTTTAGTTTTTTGAGACAAGGTCACATTTTGTACTTCAGACCAGCCATGCATTCACTGTGTAGCCCAGGCTAGCCTTGAACGCATGGTAATCCTCCTACTTCTGCCTCCCAAATGTTGGGATTACAGGCGTGAGCCACCCATATTTTACTTATTTATTTTTGTTTTGTTTTGTTTTTTCCCTTAGTACCAGGGATCAAACTCAGGACCTTGCACTTCTCAGGCAGATACAGTGCCACTAGTTTCATCTCCTGCCTTACATTTGTTTTTTTTTTGTTTTGTTTTGTTTTTTTGAGACAGGGTCTGGCTTTGCAGTTCAGGCTGGCCCTGAGCTCACTATGTATCAGCCCAGGCAAGCCTTGAACTCAGCAATCCTCCCTCCTCTGCCTCCTGAGTGCTGGGATTACAGGCGTGAGCCGCCACGCCCGGCACTGTGGTATGTGGTATTGATTGCTGGTGGGCTTGAGTCACCATGCCCAACATTGTATGTGGTTACCGGGATCGAACTCAGGACCTTGCGCTTGTGAGGCAGGTGCCGCTGGAACTACTGAGCTAAATCTCCAGCCCTTTTTTTTTTAAGTTTTTTGAAACGGTTTTACTGTGTAGTTCAGGCTGGTCCTGAACTCACTGTGTAATCCAGGCTAGCCTCAAACTCACAGCAACCCTCCTGCCTCTGCCTCCTAAATGCTGGGATTTCAGATGGGAGCCACCACGACAGCACTGTGGTATGTGGTACTACTGATTGCTGGTGGGCGTGAGTCACCATCCTGGTATTGTATGTGGTTACCGGATGGAGCTCAGGACCTCGCGCTTGCTAGGCAGGGGCCAGAACCACTGAACTAAAGCTCCACCGCACATTTTTTTTTTTTTTTTGCTTTTGAGACAGGGTCTCGCTTTGTAGTTCAGGCTGGCCCTGAGCTCACTATGGTGCCCAGGCAAGCCTCCGCGAACTCAGCAATCCTTCTGTCCCTGCCTCCCAAGTGCTGGGATTACAGGCGTGAGCCACCACGTCCCGCATTGTGGTATGCGGTGTTGATTGTTGGTGGGCGTGTCTCCAGGCCCAGCATTATATGTGGTTACAGGGGATAGAACTCAGGTCCTTGGGCTTGCGAAGCAGGCGCCAGAACCACTGAGCTAACCCTCCGGCCCTCCACCGCACATTTTGATCACGTCCATCTCCCTGCCGTCCTCCCTATGCTTCCGTCTTCTTCCCCACTGCTGGGGATGGAACCCAGCACCGTCACACTGAGTATCTCCCAGCCCTTTTGTTGTAGTTTTTTTTAATCTCTATTTTTAGACGGGGACTCACTAAATTGGCTGAAAGGTATCTTCCTGCCTCAGTCTCCCATAATGTTGGGATGAAGTGTGGGCCACCGCCCTTGTCTCTAGTTTTATTTTCCATGCACTGCTGGGGACGGACCCAAAACCCAAGGCTCCTCCCCAGCAGGCCCCACCTCAGCCCAAGGTCTGGCACTCTTAACTCCACATCGCATCAGGGTGACCGCCCTCCCAGCTCCCCCGGGGAACTCTCCCAGATGGAACAGCCTCTGTTGGGACTGCTGAATTTCCTTCTCTGACCCACGAAGCCTCGGGGTGTGGCAGGTTAAAAAAAAGGTCTGCAACTGGGTGTGGTGGCGCAAGCCTGTCCTCCCAGGGCTTGGGAGGCTGAGGCAGGAGATCCAGGCTTGAGGCCAGAATGAACTATGCGGTGAGACCTTGTCTGGCAAACAAAAGCATGAAGCATGCAGTGTGGACGTCATCCTCGTTCCCTATGAAGCTGAGGCAGGAAGATCAGGGTTGGAGGTCAGCCTGGAACTCAGTTAAGACCTGTCTCAAAGTAAGGATGGGGGAGGGCCGGGGATTTAGCTTAAATTGTACCGCGCCAACTTTGGATACACAAGGCCCTGAGTTCGATCCCCGGTGCCGCAAAAAAAAAAAGGGGGGGGGGAATGAGGGGCTGCACCTTAGAGGTGAATAAAATCTTCCCAAGCACCTCAGGGACGTTAGATGCCAGAGAAACCAGGTGACACGGGACGCCAGCTCACGCGCCACCACTCACCGCCCCCCGCACGAAGTGACCCGCGCCTGTGCCACATTTTCACGCTGGTGCCCTCCCTGGAGCCGCCAGGGCTGCCGGGCGGGACCGCGCAGCGGAGTCGGCCCCCTGCCCTGTTCCCTCCCGCGGCCACTTAACCCACCCGCGGGGCCTCGGCGCAGCAATCCTGAGGCTCCCCCGCCGCCGCCCGCACCGGGCAGCTCTGGGACACGTGGTTGTCACGGAACGAGGGGCTCCTGGCAGGCCCGGGGCGGCCCAGAGGCGCCCACCAGCTCCGGCGCGCTCGGGACGCCCCACGCCATGCCCGGCCCGCGTCCGTGGAAACAGACCGAGGCCGCCGGGGAGGGCGCTGCCAGGCAGACGGCCGAGGGTGCCGGGCAGAAAGGGGCGCCGGTGGGCGCGAGACAGCCGGACCTCCTCCTCCTGCGCGCTCACCCCTCCTCTCCGGCGTCTTCCCCTGCCCTGTACCTCCGCTCCCCCTTCCACTTCTTCCTCCTCCCCCCCACCGCCCCCTCGCTCCTCCCTTCTTCCCCTGCTCTTCCTCTTTTCTCCCTCCTCCTCCTCCTCCGGCCCCGCCCCCGCCCCACGTGTGCCCAACGCACCTGCAGCCCCAGCCAGGTGGGCGTCTGCGCAGGCGCAACTTCCTCCGCGGCCCGGAGCTGCGACGCAGAAGGCGGGAGAGGCCGGCCCTCCGGGGTTGGGCTGGGCGCGGCCCGGGGTCCTCTGCTTCCCGGGAGGGGGGAAGGGAGGGGCGCCCCGCAGGCCCCACCCGGCGCCCAGGCCCGGAGTCGTGCAGGTGCGGGTGGGCGCGGACCTAGCCCTACCCCGCCCCCAGGGCCCGGGTCTGAGGGGCGGACTGATCGGTTGTGCGACCCTGAGGGCGGTCCCGGGCCACAGCCGGCCACAGTTTTCCTGTCCAGACTAAAGCAAGTGACACATGCCTGTGATCTCCGCGTTCTGGCAGGCTGAGGCAGGAAGCTGGCAAGTTCGAGCTCGACCTGGGTAACTTAGGGACCCCCTGTGTCAAGAACTAAAAGGCTGGGGGCGTAGCTCAGTGTGAAGACCCTGGATTCAGTCCCCAGTATGGGGGAGAAAAGCAAGCTGAACATTTAAGTGCAGACTTTCCCAACACCTAGCAATTTCACACCTACGTATGTCCCCCAGAGAGAAGAAATCGCACGTGTATACAAAATCTTCCTGAGCTGTGTCCACTGTTACACAACTCACCGTTGAAAGATGGAAGCAATCTTAGTAAGTATCCATGGATACACAAATGGATACACCCAGGATGAACCATCTGTGTGTGGAATATTACTCAGGCATGTACAAGACAGGGAGTCCTGACACTGCTTCTGCAGGGATAAACCTCAGGGCTGGGGTGCTCTGCGAGCTAAGCCAGAGACAGGAGGACACACACTGCATGTCCCACTCCAAGGAGGTCTGTCAAGTTGTCACACAGAGACAGGAAGTAGGATTGTGGGGACCTTGTGGAGATAAAGCCAGACCCCTACTTTGTAGTGTCCTATGTGATCCCCCCCCCGCCATGTTCCCCCAAAAGACCAAGCTCTCTGAGGGCGAGAAGAATGTTCTT